>JAQIYI010000646.1:0-16784 GCA_034700265.1 Polyzonium germanicum | reverse complement strand
ATTCTTAATTACGCTCGTAATTAGATGTAAATAATTCTTAATTACGCTCGTAATTAGATGTAAATAATTCTTAATTAATTAGATGTAAATAATTTTTAATTAATTAGATGTAAATAATTCTTAATTACGAGCGTAATTAGATGTAAATAATTCTTAATTACGCTCGTAATTAGATGTAAATAATTCTTAAAAAATAGTTAAAATTCAGCATAATTAATCTTAAACGATCAATCAACTTGACCTACATTCAAACTAAGTCAATTTAACTAGGCTACTGTAGTCCTAGATAAAAATGAGCCTACGGCTAATTAAGGCAGGATAAATTAAGAAAAATTATAATTAGGCCTACTCTTAATTAATTTAGCTCACCTTTCATGAGTGATTATTTTCTGCTGGCCACCGAAACACTTGTAACTTTTGACTTCGCTTATTTCCGCCATGATGTGAAGACGAAGGTTACTAAACAAGTGTAAAGAATAAGAAATTTATTAATTTAATCAGTAGGCCCATGTCGCATTTCGCCATCATGCAAGCTATCTATCGAGTTACAGGGTGTCTTAGAAGTAAACGACGTTATATAGGCGTCTTCGTTGACGTTTATTTGAAAAGTGAAACTGGCCGGGCGAACTACGAGTATATAAAGAGAAGGAAACCTTCCAAAAACCATGCGCACACAATTATTAAATCCTGTTTTTACTGTGTCACGATTAGGTTTACGTCGAGCCCATGTTATTGCCACTTCCGGTCCAAAAAAACCCCTATAAATATGCATCTATAAGGCCTCTTGAGCTCATGCAATCCTGGAAGAGGATTAAATAACTGCCATAGGCCTAATTACGTGAACATTTTACATGGCATATCTGGCCAGAACACTAAAACATGCTAACATATATGCTTAATAAGCATGTTAATTAATATCAATTATTAAAATTAAGTGTTTTTTTAAAACTATTTCTAATTAATTAATAACGTACCGGTAGGCCTATGCTTAAATTTATATATTGCATGTTATTAGTAAAAATTGCTTAAGAACATGTATGCTATTGAGCAATATTTTATATTAATTACAAATTGCTTAATGTTATTAAGCGTAGGCCTATCTAAAGTTAAATACATTTTTTAAAATTAATAACATGCTTATTAATCAATTTTGCGTTGTCGGTTGGTTGTACAATGTCGTTCGTAGTTATAGCTACAATGTATAAACACCATGTAATTTTTTAGGCTTCGCTTTTTCGCCACTAGGAGCGCTGCGCTGCTCAATGATCACCCTGTTTCCTTTTCATGGCGGCTGCTCCATGTTATCTCAATGAGAGTGTTTCCCTTTCAAGGTGGCTAGCAGACGAAGTTCATTTCCGGTTTACCTGGTGCGCGTAGCACGCGTGCTTGCATTAGTCGCAATTCCGTTAGACATGCGACTAGTTAAATTTAAAATTTCTCTGTTTCGTTCGATAATCATTAGGCTTACCTATAACAGTATGATTACCCGATATGGCGATCGTGAACAGGTCAATTGAGTCAATTCTGACGATTGAATTTTCAAATTGCACGTCCTCAACCCTTGACGCGCTTCGAGCGTCAAATGATTGGCCAGGCGAACGTGAGACTGACTCACGGTAAATATATGGACTGATGATGACGAACAGGCGGTTAAATACTATTTGCCTTGGCTAAATACTTGTTAATACCGCCCGACGTGACGACGTCCGTCGGGTCGATGGTGTAACCGAGTGGTACGCATGCGTGCTGCTCAAGGGCACAAAGGTCACCAGCTGCTACCCCGCCTTTATTTGGATTGGTTCGTGGGTTGCAGAACTTGCGGTGAAATTTGTGTAGAATTTCTTGGATGGTGACGGGAGGAGCTGATGGTCAGCATCGATCCTTGTCCTCTCCTCCTCTCTGCTTTTGCCCAAGGACCAAGCAAGACTGCGGCAATTACAGTCGACTCAAGGTCAAAGAGACTTAATTCTGCCCCGGTGGCCATCGATCAATTAAAGATGACTGGCAGATCTTCTAGTCGCTTCATAGTGCCGAAGAACCCCAGAGAGCGGCTGCTGTGTCTCTTGATGGCCGTCCTTATTCCGGCCACCGTTCTCTGGGAGTTCGGCGTCGTCCTGCCCACCTACCACCGAGAGGACGTCGGCGGCGGTGGCGGCGGCGGCATTAACGGGGTCATCGTGTTTCACGCGCTCTTCTGCGCCTTCGTCATCGCCAACATCCTGGGAAATCTTCTGTTGGTCATGAGGATCGACGCTTCTGGACGGCGCAGCTTCCTGCCATCCGTCCAGAAGCCAGGTGCGCATGCCCTTGCTTATGATTGTCCGAGCATCACGGTGCTCGTGATGTCACGTGGTCGATTAATAGTCGCGTTTCAGCTACTATAAGGTTATTTGTAGCAATGATCGCGAGGATTAGGTAGAATCCTGACGAGTGTCCAATTGTCAATACTATTATCTGGCTGCAGACTGGAGGTACTGCCCCGAATGCCAGCTCAACTCGCCGCCCAGAGCCTACCATTGTCGGCAGTGCAACGAGTGCGTCCTCAAGCGGGACCACCATTGCATGTTCACCGGTAAGTCTGCACCGGCACTTCGAGACTCGATTTCTATAGAGACTCGGACAATTAATTGGGCCATAATCATGCTTCCAATGAACCAGGCTGCTGCATCGGCTACCACAACCACCGCTACTACGTGGTCGCCGTCGCGTACATCGCGCTCGGCTCGGCCTACGCCGTCGTCTACCAGTGGCAGTACTGCTTCTCGGTGATCGGCGGCTTCCGGCCGTCCACGCTGCTCTCGCTGCTCGCGCCCCATGTGGCGCTCGCGTTCGGTCTGCTCGACCTGCACGGATTCCTGGTGGCCGTCGTGCAGATAGTCAGCCTCCTCGTAGTCTGCTTCTCCGGCTACCTGACGGCGCTGCAACTGGCCGTCATCGTCGCCGGCCAGACGCAATTCGAGCGCGCGCACGACATCCGCAAGTTCGACCTGGGCTGGCGGCGCAACTTGACCGACGTGTTCGGCTCGCGATGGCCGCTCGTCTGGCTCTTTCCGACCGTCGAGTCGCCGCTTCTGGGCGACGGAATTCGCTTCGTCACGGCTGACCAGCACGAGGAACCGAAGGCCATCTGACGCGGCATCCACGATGTCCATTGAGTATTGGACGCTGGGAACTAAACTTTGAACAAACACGCGCGTCACGTACGTTCGCACCGAACGAAGGTCATTTATTGTACATATCACAGTGTCACTATATACACAATACACACGTATGAGAGTAATTGCCAAAGGAAAGCGTGTGCCCTGGGAAAAAACCGGGCAAAAGCTTGACATCCATTGTAGTCTTAAGTTTCTGCGTCGTCCTCGCTGTGCTCGTCGTCACAATCAAGTCGTCTCTGCCGCCTTTTTCATTTGTGAATAAACCTTTTTTTAAATGCGTTTCAAGTGTACCGGTATAAATTAACTCTATATTTAGATTCAGCTCTACTTGTTGAGTTTTTAGGGGCAACGTGACTCACTTGCCTTAGTTCGATGCGAGCACATTTGGGACACTTATTGGCCACGTAGCAGTCAACGTGATGACACGACCTGCAACCTGCAACAGGAACAATAAATGACTTTTGTACAAATGTCCTGGAATGGAATTTTGGAAAATTCAAATGTAACGTCATGTTTAGTGTAATGCCAAAAATTAATGTAAAAATGTTCGCAATTGTAAGGAGATGTAAAAATAAAATAAAATATGACGGAGATAACTTGTGCAAAATGACGCACCTGGACATTGGACAACCTTGTCCAGTTGGAAGGGGAAGATGACGTCCCGACTGTTCTTGCAGAACTCGCAGAAGAAACCTCGGGCCTGACACAACTTGAGCGTGAATCAAAAACAAGCACAACGAGGTGAGAACAGAACCGTTGGATTAATTCTGCAGCTCATTGGAGGACCTCACCTCGCATTGGACGACGTGAGCCAACGCCCGGCTCAGCAGCGGTTTGAGTGCGGCCAACATTTCGCCGCTCTTCACCTGTAAAAAATCGAGCATGGAGTAGAGGTGCGCCGTCTGCCACAGATGGGCTGGCACTCGCTCGTCCAGCTCGCGAGCGAGAGTGTCGCACTTGCGACACGCTCGGACGAAGTCCTTGATGTGGTAGAGCTGCAGGCGGCACTGGAGCACCTGGGCCAGGGCCTTCACTCGCCTGTACAGGGTGGGGTTCAAGTCGTCCATGTCGTAGAGCGGATCGGCCACGATCTTGTCCAAGAGATCTCGCGAGAAGTTGGACACCGAGTAGCGTTCGAAGTCCCACTTGCGCAGCACGCGAGCCGGAATACAGGACAGGCCGCCGTTGTGGCAACACTGGCAGAAGTACTTGCCCAGGTACTCGCAGTAGCTCAGCCGCTTCAGGAACCCTGTTTTCATATAAGATTCTTCCATTGGATCAAACAGCCTTGCTTGATGACGTCACAAGCCTGAATTAGTCGTGCATACCTGCGTCGATCTTGGTGCCGCAGCCTGCGCAGCGATAATTCTGTTTCGCCATGATTACCTTCCGCCTGCGAAACAAACGTCGAGGCTTATTAGAGGGTCACGTGGGCCAAATTAAGGGCTACGAATTTCCGTTCTACTAGCAGACTCGAATCGCACGATTTCTTGGTCGCGCTTTAATCGCACATGTGCGACAAACGACGGTAAAAATTCGCTCATTTTACGCCAAATGTTAATGCTCTTTAGGCTGGAATCACTGATGTCTTTTAGGGCTGTCTCGACTTGAAAAAATCCCAAGACAGGCTGAGAATACGTCATTTTTGCATTCAGAGAGAATGGATAAATGCAGTCATCATCAGAGCCTGTCTTGGGTTTTTTTTCAAGTCGAGGCAGCTTTAAAAATAAAGTGAGTCCAGCCTTAGGCCCGCAACCACTAACCATAGACTTGAGCTTATCTTACTCAAGTCAGCCTTTTTGCACGGGAGACTTTCCATTGCGTTCCATTATCCATCGCACGTGCGATCTTGAGAATGCACGTGCGGGCGATCGATAATATGGAATTCAATGGAAGATATTCTCAAGTGCAAAACGCTGTCTTGAGTAGGACAAGCTCAAGTCAGTCGTTAATGAAGTGAGCTGGTGCTTACTGTGGTGCCGGATGGACGTTGAAGATAATCTGCGCTCTGGGCGGCGCCCATTCGAGGTTTCCCCTTAATCGAGTCTGCTGCAGAAAAGCGAAACAAAATTTGTGAAAATTAATTTTTAAATACAATTTTAAAAATTAACCCCGAATTGTGAGACCAACCTGGCAGTGGGCGACGTCCTCGGCATCGTCCGGCGAAATGGGCCACGAGGACGGCAAAGGCAACAACTGTATACAAATGGACAAAGTCGACATGGAGCTTGCATCGTTTAAATGGGACAATTGGAAGCATTGAGCAGCTGACCTGCTGCGGTGCGTCCTGCTCGGACACGAGCCACTCCAAGTCGGAAGCCTTGGGCAGTTGCTTCTCGGAGAACCTTCTGATCAGGCTGAGGGCCACGGACTCGGCCGAAACACTGATGGTCGCCCTGTGACACACGTCAAATTGAATTATGTCGATTTTTGCCCTTCATTTCGATCGGATCAGCGCACCTCGACCTTTCGTACGAATCGTTGGTCATCTGAGTGGACGTCGCAGCAGCCGCCGTCCCTCGGCCCAGGTCTGCCGTTGAGTAGAGAGAGGCCAGCGAGAGCGACAGACTGCTTTGCTCTTGAAGGGCGCCGATCGTGCTGTCCGTTTCGCCAACGTCTATCAAAGGTCAAGTGGAAAGGTCAAATGAGAAGATTAACTTCCATGTATGGAAGCGCAATAATTGGAAACTATTACACGTCGGCCGAATTTGGAACAAACCTGAAACGTCGATAGGATCGACACTGTCCGACGTATTATCGTCTGCAAAACAAACAGACAAACAAAAGGTCCATTAATAATTGGCCGGAAGTGGCGAGTGCGATGCCTCCGATTTTACAATACCAGATTTGTCCGAAGAAGTGCTTCGTGGTGATAAGCTCTGACTCGTCGTCGTCGGTGCTTTTCCAAGAGAAAATCAGCGTACGATTAAAAATAACGCAAATATCAACTCGATCCAGCCAGCTGACTCAAGTCCGACTCACTCAAGCCAATGAAAACAAGTCGTTGTGAGTGACAGACCCACACACATTCTCATCGAATCAAGCTTCATATTTTGAAATAAGGAATTATCTCTCACGATGCTTCCATTGGCTTATTATTGAGTGAGTCACCCCGTGAGTCAGCCTCAGAAAATGCATTCTGCAACTCACTGTCAGTTGCGCCATCGCTCAGCAACTGTGGGCTCTTGAACATCGTTTTCTGGACAAAACAAAATTGTCACTTCATTAGGTTTAGACGTGAAACTTCCGGTGCAACTCCCTGGCTTCCCAGCGGGCTGCCTCTTTCTCAAGACGAACTCAAGGCTGACTCGATCGAGTCAAGCACAACCTGAGGCTAATTTTAATTCGCATCGAGTGAGATTATAATCAATTATATTGATTAACGAGCGGGTATTTTATAATGTGGGAATTTTGATCGGATTATTTCAGTTGCCACGTGAGTCAGTGGTCGATCGACTTGAGTCACACTTGAGAAAGAGCGTCACCACCATGCATGGTGCATGCATGCGGTGATTTAAAGGAAATTTCAAAAACAGTGGCCGAACCTCTTGGATGCGTTCTCGACGCCTGATCCTGATCCTCTGCTTGAGGCTCTTGATCTCGTCGTCGTCGCTGTCCGCGTCCTCCTCGTCGGCCATCCGCAGCGTCTGGTTGCATTTGATCTGCTCGATGGCCGCGATCAAAGCCTCCGAGATGCTGAAGTGGGCGTTCTCCTACAGCGATGGCGCCATTTAATTCATCTTGTTATACTTTGACCAAATATGGGACCAATACCTTGTCCAATTCGGCGCACGTACGGAAATCCTGCGAAGACAGGAAGCTGGTCAGCGACTGGCCGGCCATGGGTCGTCGAAATATGGGCGTCGTCAATTCTGCGGATAGAATAGCATGCACGATTGCATGTGCCATTGCAATATCTGTCAGTTTGAAATTCTTGGAGCTTGACTAAAATCACGTCACATACCTTGGTGGACATCGACGACGTGTTCCGGAAGTTCCTCGTCTCGAAGGAACGATGGCAAAGACGAGGACATGGGTATGGCGGGAACATTGTCCAAGTGTCGTGCCGTCACAGCCGCGCAGTCGCCGTGCGATCTCACGCTGACGTCCGATTTGGACCGGATGTGGTGGTAGTTGTGCGATGGCGAGCGTTGTTGCTGTTGTTCCTGTTGGCTCCGATCGTGGTTTTTCGAGGACATCGTCGTCTCGATACTCTGGACGGGCAAATCAACGAGGCTCGAAGGCATCCATTCGTCGTCGACCATGACGTCGATCTTGCTCAAGTCTCCCTGCAGAGATCTGCAAAGTCGGAAGGCGGGCAACAATGCGTCTCGACTGCTCTCCAAATCACTCTGCAGGGCGCGGACGATGGATGGCTCACTACGAGACGTCGAAGCACCGGCGGACGTGCACTTGGTCACCTGGATCAGTACGTCCTTGGATGACCGACTGCGTTTAAATTGACGGCCGTCGACGCCGCCTTTTCGACTCAGGGCCTGCCAGTAAAAGTCTTTTTTCGACTTGTCCAAGTGGCTTCGACGCCGGATTGCCGCGGTGGGCTTGCCGGTGATTATGGTGACTAATTCAGGCACAACTTGTACAGATGACGACGACGTCGATGGCGTACTTTGGCTTTGCTGCGAATAACTTGTCAGCACGTTGTCGGGCAGAGAAGGGCTGCGAACGTGGCCTGCTTTGACCCCCGCTGTCTTTAGGCCGCCTTTTGAGCCTGCTTCTCCTTTGTCACTGTCCACAAACTGCAAAAAAGAAAATTAATTGTCCGAGCGATCGAGGATGCCTTTGTCCTCCACCCCTGAACTCAGCACCATCAATGTAGATTCGATTCCTAATGATGACGTCATCACAAATTACTCATGAGTACCTTACCAGAGCAGGGTCCAGTCTCGCCAGGAGCTCCAGCTCGTTGTTGTCGACCGCTTCCAGACAGACGAACAGAGCCCGGCAGCAGCCGTCCTGTCGAAGAAAAGCCGACCCTGTAACCGGTCGCAATCATCATGCAAAGTCGATTAGGCATGTGGGACCCATTTGAGCGGGACCCATTGAACGACAATTGTCATTTTGTGTCCACAAATACCCTGATAGCAGTGCCGTAGATGCTCGTGGTCGTCCAGAACGATGGACAGGTACTTGGCGAGGCTGTGCTCCTGCAGCCTAGCTTGAACCCAGGCGAAACTGCGGCCGGCCGGATGAGCTTGGCCGTCGGCCGACAACCGCTGTCGCTCCAAGGCCGGCGTCAGGGTGGGCACCAGGACACGCAGGCCAGCGACGAAATGCCAGTAATCGTCGGCGACTCCCTTTTAATGATTCCCTTCATGAGCCAGCTACAATGTATAAGCTTATATAGCTGATGGTGGACGGCCGGCACCGTGTCTACTTTACCCGTTGTCGGTTGAGCCGATGGCCGAGGATTTCGTGCACGACTTTGGACAATCGCGCCAGGCCTCCGTACGTGTTCCACACGTTGGTCGACTGGCTGAACAGAAGTCCTTCGACTGTGGACTTGAGCCAGAGCAACAGTCGACTGCGCTCTCTCCTGTATGCGTGCAATTGAAATAATAAACGAATAATTACCGCAATTAATTAACAGGATTAAATCTAATTCCAAAATTGTTTTCCAGCTTTTCATAATTCTATTTCGCCAATTTAGGTTTAATTTTGATTATTTAAAATTCAACCAAAATGCATCTAAGAATTGTGAAAAGCTAGAAAACATTTGTATCCAGGCCTAGGTGCAAATGTTGTAAATTATCCACCTGGGCCAGCATAAAGGACCAATTATTACAATGTGTAACGACTGCAGTTAATCATTTAAACTGCAGTTAACTACTTTTCCTAGTTGGAATTATTAAATCAGCTGGTGTACATGGGAGGCCTGCAGCTTACTTATGCTAAGGGTGTCACGTCGCGACTGTTTTTTTATTAATGTTTAAACGAAAGAAAAGGTCAAAAGTTCAAGCAACAATTTCATCTTGTATTTTTTTATTTCTTTCCTTTTGCGTTACATCAACAAACAATTACTCACAAGGCTAGAACGTTGTGACCGTCGTCGTCGTCCATGATCACGGCCGACGTCGATCATAGCCGTCATGTTTCATGTAATTTATCACGTGATTCATATTATAAAGGCGGCTCCATTGCACCAAACAGAGTTGCCAGATCGCAGAGTTGAATACTCATTAATATAAGTTTCCAGATACATAATCATGAACATTATATGTGGAACGCACACCATTGTTCAATTTGACAATAATTAACATTTTTGTCATGACAATAATTAGCACGGGGTTTTGCCAGTTAATTTAGACTTGAAATCACCCTTGAATTATTTTACACACATCTGTAAAAGCTAAAATATGAATGTGTTGTTGAAGATGCGCCATGTCGTTCTGGTTAATTTGGCTTTTACTGTCAACGCGCTACTTTAGAGTTTACACTCGCGATTTAAATCCTGTTTTAGTTAAACAAACGCACAATTGGCACAAATAAACAAAACGTGCTTTGTTCACGTTTGTTTGTTGACGTTCATAATTGAAGTAGCCCATGCAGTTGACAGTTCAGAGTTTAAGCTGCCGAAGCGCATTTAGTGACGTTCGATCGTCTACCGGCGGCACCATATTAAGTGCCTCCTCGTCAATGACTAGAACATCTTGCCCATGAGTCTGGACTTGTCCTCCTGGTTTTTGCGTCGAATCTCTTCGTCCAATTTCTTGAGCTCCTTGTCGACGACGGCCGACAGCGAAGGGTCGAGCTGCCGAGCGCGCTCGAAGTCCTTCCTGGCCTCGATCGGATTCCAAGCGCCGACGTGCGCCTGAGCTCTGCGAAACAGGGCCTTCACGTTGTCTGTCAAATCAACAATGATCATGCAAAGATGCAATCAATCAATCAAATGATAAATAAAAATCCATGCGGTATCAATTAGTTCCAAACTACAGGGTGACTGAAAATGTGTACATGTGCATAACATTTAAAACTTAAACAACATTAATTTGAATTGTGTTAGAATTGAATTAGATTGGTTTGTATTAGAATTGTATTGGATTAGATTAGTATTAGAATTGTATTGGATTAGATTAGTATTAGAATTGTATTCAAATTTAATTAATCAATTTAATTCAATTCTAATGCAATTCTACTTAAGATTAGATTAGTATTAGAATGGAATAAGATCAATCTAATTCCATTCTATTACAATTCGAATTAATAACATTACATGTAGTATTAGAATTGAATTAGATTTATCAAATTCAATTCCAATACAAATATAATTAGATTAGCATTAGAACCGAATTGTATTAGAATAGATCATAGTATTAGAATTGTATTAGAATTGAATTAGATCAGATTAGTATTAGAATTGAATTAGAATTGTGAAATCACCCTGATCCTTCTTGAGGACGTCCGTAGTGTGCTCTATGACCGGATAGAACTCGCCCTCGAGTAGTTTGCACTGAGCGTAGTTGAGCAGCAGCGGCACCTTCGAGGCATCCAGCGCCGTCCACTCTTCATCGCCCGGCTTCTCTCTGCATGCCCAAGTCCAAAGACACAAAATAAGTCGAAAAAGTGTAAACAGGACAAACATACCGGTATGCTTGTGGTGTGGCGGGATTCGAACCTACACACAGCCACCGTGAAGAAGGAATGGACGAAGGGCTAGTTCGCCTTTGCAATCATTGAACCAATGAAGTGATTGAAGCTGTACGCGACGTCATGCACGACTCAAACCTGAGCATCAGTTGCTCCAGTCTTCCGAGCGCTTCGGCGTACTTGACGCCGGCTTCGGCCAGCTTCTTGTCCGCGTACAGTCGGTTGCCTTCGGCCCTCAGCTGCGGTATCGAAGCCAGCTTTTCGTCGTTGTCCATCGCCCACGATTCCTTCTCGTAGTCACCGGGCGAGATCACCTCCAGCAACTCTGTGGCCGTGTCACCAAATGGAATGTGAAGCGCCGAATTGAATAAGTCAAGCTCGAGTAAACCTTAATACGGACGTTAATTACCGAATGTGAAGACCAAATCGCTGGGGTTCTTGACCAGCTCGTCCAGATCGGCGTGACCCAGCGTTGGACCAGGTGCTCCTGCATGGCCAGCTTGCCCGGCAGCGCCGCTTAGCGCCATCATGCCGCAGCAGTGGCCGTGATGATTGGACTTAGAAGGCGTCATCGACTTGCCGCTGGCGTCCTTTTTACCGAAGGCCGAGCGAATCATCTTGGACACGATCGGATATGCCGTCACGAGCTGTCATCAATTGCTAATTGTAATCAATTGGACACAATAGACGTTGGTGGGGATCGATCTGCATAGACTCACCGTCTTGTCGACGTCGAATCGTGCGACCTCGCCGATTCGCATCGTCCTGATGCACTGCGGCCACGCTTCCAGCTTGAACTGCTTGCCGAAGATCAGCTCCATCGGACGACTCATCGTTCGAGAGTCGTCTATACAAGCCGTGACGTCATCCTGCCGTCGCTGCGTTTTGAAGTGGAAGATGACCTGCGCTTGTGTGGATGGCAGAAGATAAATGCCAAAAAACGTAACTCTGATACCATCAGCTGATGATACGCTTCATACATGTACCGACGTACCTTGCAACCGTCTTTGAACTCTGGCACTTCGTCTCCTGCTGTCGTGCTGGACTCAATGATCGTCTTGGACAATCCAGCAGCGATCGCCATGGCCGCCATCAGTAAATAGATTCTAGCTTTGGCCCACCCTGTACTTTATAATTCTTGAATTGTTAGGTCCACCGTGTACTTTATAATATTCCTGACTTGTATGGACTTCTTGAATTGTTGCGCCACCCTGTACTTTATAATTCTAAATTGTTAGGCCCACACTGTATTTTACCATTCTTGGGCTTAGAATAAAGCCTACTTAATTATTTCACTAGCTGAAATCTCGTCGCCTGGTTCCAGCGAACGGGAGCTAGATTCTGAGAATTGTGAGCAAATGTTGTAGAAATAGGCGATCATAGGGCGCCGCCATCTTGTTTTCTGCTGGCCTCAAAAGGAGATTCTCAACATTGGGCCTCTCTTAATTGTTCTTATTTATTTAGTTCTATTCAATCTTAACTTAATTTATACTTGAATAACAAACAAGCGGACTTATAACTATCACTAACTAGGACACTCTGTGGTTAACCAGCGATAATGATCATAAATCAAACGCGCATTTTCTAGATGGGATCATTCAACTATTCAAATAGTTCGCGTCTGCGTCGTCTGCTCGTTCAAATCTGAACGCATCTCAAATGTGGCAACGACGCTTCTGCCTTCAGCCTCGTTACCGTTAGCATGCTTAGGATCTTCCGTGTCTTACCTGTCGGCCGCCAACCGGTTAAAATTTAATCCAAATTGAAAAAATAGCCAAATTTAATTGCAATTAGAGAAAATTAGAGTTCAATTAAAATACTATTTTATACCATGCGGTAGGCCTAGTGAAAAACCTTTTTACAAAAAAGCAAAAATAATTCAATATAATTCAAATAGGCCTAGGCTACTCTAAATTTAGAAACAACAAACCATAAGAGACAACAAACTTGAAACACAAACAAAAATAAATTAGGCTACAAACAACGAGTTTCGAAAGCGAGCCGGGTGAGCATAAAAACGCTCTGTGAAAGCGCTCTTCACACCATGTCTAAAAACCTAATTTTCTATTGTTCGCGTCTTCCTTATGATATCTAGAGGCTTTTTAGGCGAGGTAGGGATGACCCAATTTGAGAGCCGCACGCAAGGTATCGCGGCCGTATCAAGTATAGTTCCTTGGTGATCCGCGCGCGCGTCGCAGCGCCAGCGGCGCTGCTCAAACGCGGAGAGGTCATTTGAAGGTGGAGGCGGCTCAAGGTTGTTCGAGTGCTGTCGCACCGAATGGCGCCCGCCCCCTCACCGCATTGCAATCACTATTTACTTTGGCGCGGAGTCTGCCGTGAGGTAACGACGCGCCAGCGTGTAGTTAAGTTACGCCACTTGTTTATTTTCGCCGCTGTTTCTAATTCTGTCTCTTTTTTGGTCCGCAGTTCAATCCGGACAAACGCAGAGGCGGAGTGCGACGTCTGTGCCTTTGTGCCTGGCCAGATACCGTTGATCTGTTGTCGTCGGCGCGTTGTTTACGCTCTATTTCTGACTACAAACAACGATATAAGATGGCTCCGAGTGCGTCTTTGCGGCAGTCCGGAGGATTCTGGGGTACGCCAACGAGCACCATAGACTGGTGCGAGGGCAACTACGAGGTGTCGCCCTACATGGCCGAGTTCTGTACGTGAGAATTATAATTAATGTGTTATTAACCACTTAACTAGTGTTACTAATCAATTAATTCATTTAATTAGTCTTACTGACCAATTCATCTTATTAGTCAATTCATGTTATTCAATTAATTCATGTTTTTAAACTTATTAATTGATTCATGTTACTAATTAATTGATTCATCTTATTAATCTATTAATTCACGTAACTAATCAATTAATTCATCTGTATGGCTTACAAATAACCCAGCCTGGTTCGCCTAACCACATGTAGGCCACTATGCATGGCCCTTTCATGAAGGCCTTCTTCAGGCAGTGCTGAATTTTTAATAAAATCTAGCTGAATTAAAGTAGGCTAAAACCATAGCAAATAAATATAATCATTAGTTTTTGGATTAGTAATTAATTATTATAGGCCTAATCACTAGACATAGGCCTAATTATTATAATAGCCAGTTAGGCCTATATAATACATGTGAATGGATTATTCGTTAATCAATTATTATCAATCATCAATTATATTTATCTTTAGGCCTACTTATGCATTAATTCATTAGGCCTAGTTATTAATGTAGGCCTACGTATAAATTCATTGGTCATTAATCTTTACTTATTATTCATTAGCTATTAATCTTCACTTACCCTGGTTATTATTTTACTTATTTATTTATCTTTAGCTATTATTCATTAGTTATTAATATTTAGTTAATCATTAATTAATCCTGTCACTCTGCGTAACCCTTTCATTACGGTAGGTTTAATTAATTAATTGTCTAATCGAACCCGACTACCAACAGTCTAGAGGCAGACTGAATGCGTTTTACTTTTAATATAATTCAATAGTTATTATTAACAACTATTGAATTAATTAAAAGTAGGCCTAAACATTAATAGCGTATTAATGTTTACTTAATGCTTATTTATTAATTTATCCGTTTGCTCCGCATAGGCCTACCCCTTTTATTAGGTTTACTAAATTAATTGTCTGATCGAACCAAAGACGTCTAGATTGGACTCGGTGCTGCGTTTTTCTTTTACAATTAGGCCTATCAGCTTCAGCTTCTTTCCAACTTATGTAATACGTAGGCCTATGTTTGTCAAAAAGCCATTAACTAGCAGCTGCCTGTCATATTTGTATTTGATACACATGTACTTTATTACAGATGCGCGAGGGTTGTCTTAACAGCTTTTAACAGCTTGCACTCTGCTGGCGTGTTAAACTGCATGTGAACGCGGCATGCAGTAGTCTGGGCCCCACCTGCTTGCACCCAACTGTGCTCAATGTTTAGGAGAGCCATTGTGAAAGATGCACGAATCCAAGATGGAGCCGATATGATGGCCTCGTCGGTGCGAGCCGAGTCGCAACCCCCGCTTGATTCATGGCATTTTGTTACAAAAGTTTAGCGTGCCAAATTAAACTTTAGTGCATGCCTCGTCCGCACTAGCCACTGAACAAAGACAAACGAAAGCGGGCAACAGACACAGCATTGCATCATCAGCCTGAAAGTCATGTGGCGTTGCCATGTCGACGGCGTCGTCACTGCAAATATAAACAAAGCGGTCCTTGGTGTCATTAGGCCCATTAGGCGCCTAACGTGCGCGCATTATCGTTAGATTTATAAGCGGTCGAAATATAAGCCGCCCTAACCATCCAAAATTTCAAATACAAAGTGTACGCAATATTGGTTGCCCTAATGCTAGCCACCCCACAACTGAAACACTGAATGCCAAAGCATGTCCATCGTACGGTACCATGGACCTGCTTTGGCGTCTACAGTGTTACATGTAATAGATGCGCTGAGCCGCGGACCAAAGGCGTCATCATAGGTCGTCTGCTATTTCTGTTTTCGGCCAGGGGTCTGTAATTGGGTCCACAGGACCTGTTAACCCTGAAATCCTATCATTATCATTAAAAAAACTTAAAAGATGTATTAAAGGTTTCTTAAAGATATATTAAGAGTATTAAAAAGATACCGGGGTACGATATATTAAAAGATTTATCAAAATAGGCCTATTAGCCTACACGGAGTGTAGTTTGTAACATGTAAATCTAAGTATTTTCCTCACTTTTGAAGTTTTCAAGTTTTGCAATCTCTGCATTGTCAATGCGAGACTGCAAAACTAGAAAACTTCAAAAGTGAGGAAAATACTTGGATTTATTATTATCTTTGCGCCATTGTGTTCATGCAATTGTACGAGCGTACATTCAATTCTACTCAGTACACCTGCTTTCAGCCGTTTTCCGGCCATTTGGCCTACTAATTATATCATGAATAGTTTCCCTATGCCTACCTACTTACGACTTTTTTGATTTTTACTATTTATTCTTTACTACTTCCGGGAAACGTCGCTGCCTAAGCTAACTCAAGTGGGACACCACGCAAGAGTTTGCGTCATTAATCCATCATTTGTTTTCTTTCCCATCCGCGCTGTTCAGATATCAGATAAAGCAGATAGGCCTAATCCTAGATTATATAGGCCCGACGTATCACTACAGCCGCTGACTTGAGCTTGTCTTACTCAAGTCAGCGTTTGGCACGCGATAACTTATCGATCGTACCATTCTCGAGATTGATCGTGCGATCTTGAGAATGCACTTGCGCGATCGATAATAGAATTCTAGGCAAATGCAAACGCTGTCTTGAGTAAGACGAGCTCAAGCCTGTGCCTACGCGCCTTCGAACCGGAATCTAATTTTGGCCCAACTGTAGGCCTACAGTAAGCCGGAATTAAATTAAGCCTAGGCGGCTAGGCCGCACCATTTTAAAACCAACCGACCAACCTCTGTGATTATTATTATTAGGATTATTATTATTAGTATGAATCGTGTAGATTATTTGGGTCTGCTAGGAGACTCGAGTACGGTATTTCGCTCGTTTGGATTATTAACGCATCTTGTTTTCTGTCTCTTAGGGAACACCGTTAGCAATTTGTCGATGATTGTGCCACCTGCCTACGGTGCCTACAGGGTGTGGAGAGATAAGCTGGGCCTCAGATTTGCCTTGAGTCACATCCTGCTGCTCGGTGAGATAATTGCAAAAGCAAACTCGATCGAGTTGCTTAAACTCAACTCCATTAACACTTACGGATGTAATTGCATCACATGTAGGCTTTCACGTAATTTTTAATTATATTAGTATCGAAGTTTGATTGATTTCAAATTCAATTGCTGTGCGACTATGAAATTTAAAATTTAATTCATTTCAAATTGCATTGTAAGGCCTAAGGTACCTATAAGATTCATTTAGGCTGGAATCACTAATAACTTGTAGAGCTGTCTCGACTTGAAACAGCTTTGATGACTTAATTTCTTCATTTTCTCTGAATGCAAAAACCACTTCTTCTCAGCTTGTCTTGGGATTTTCT
>JAQIYI010000645.1:0-16801 GCA_034700265.1 Polyzonium germanicum | reverse complement strand
ATTATTATCCAGCCTAGACTATGTCATTTATGCATCCTGGTTTATAAAATTATTAATTCCAAGATTCTGCATAGAGTATTTCATCAATAAATATGCAAATCACTGTCTTGGGGTCATAATAACCCCAAGATAGAAATGTCTATACATCTGTGTAATCAGAGATTCAGAGTGCCAGACACGCAACATCATCTAATGGATTCCGAAATTACAACGAAATTTTAGTTTGGTGTAGCCTAATGTTGCTCGTTTTTAATTTATCGTTTCTGTAGGCCTACATATACTTGACAGTTGTTGTCACAGGCTAGGCTAGTAGGCTAATGCTAGTTTCAGCTTTTGGTTACAAGAATGCCTGAATGCGTGAAGAATGCGTGAGTCACGCCTAAAACCTTGCCAAATGAACTTGGATGAACTTTTGAATCCCCACTGGGGACATACATTTATATGACTGCGGGCCTATGAGAAGTATCGCTTACCGTATTCCTACTTGCTAGGCAACTAGAAAAGTTAAATTGAGACAATTGTTTAATTTTACAGCGTGAAGTCACCCCATTTGCTCAAGGGTCGACAAAACGACAGACCCTCGCGCTTTCCAGTTTTGCTAATTGCTTGAATAAACTCATCCATTTAAACTACAACGCGCGAGCTTCATTGCTTTTCTAAATTCTAGATCCGCATATTTTCTATTATAATCCGTCTCCAAAACATCCAAAACAAAATGCATTTCTTACACCACAATTAAAATTAGTCTCTCGCCATCTAGCGCCACTAAAGTACCGGTAGCAAGTCCTGGGTATAATGCAACATTAGGCCTACAAATTGAAATTTGCAATCTTAAATAAATATCACTAAGCTACATGTAGGCCTACTTGTAGATTTGGTGGTAGATTGCCAGATTGTAAATTTGTAATAAAAATAAGTAGTAGATATTCAGGAATTTGTTTGGCGAGGCAGTGAGGGGACCAAAATTGAAAAAAAAATAGTCAGTCTAGCCTTCAGGGGTGGGGTGTGGGTAAGCCGTAGTATGCGCCCCTGGGTACGTCCTGAATCCTTATTGTTTAATTTTTGATCGTTAGATATCATATTTTTAAGCAATTTCCCTGGGTCACTTTCAAAACCCACTTCACCCCATTAGCGACAGGCCTAGTTAATCGTATTGTATTTTTTAATGAGAAATTAATAAGGAAAACGGCCTTCGATAAATACGTCGGTTTAAATTAAATGTTAATTCGTATTAATTATAGTGTTTGAAAAGTGTATTCACTGAAGTTAGTGTGATATTCTAGTGATTCTGTCGAGAACTGCAGATTGTAAACTATGTAGCCTAGATAGGCCTATCTAGATATTTTACAGTTAGATACGCCAAATATTCGCAGAATATCGACAGAAATTCTTCTGTTTTTTTGTAGAATTTCTACAATTTCTAGCAGGGATACATATAGGGTCGTCAAAGGATATAAACATACATGTAACAGCAGTAAGTATTTTTTAAGTTGCAGATAAATGAGATACCTGTTATGCATTTTGCAGAATGACAGTGCAACGATGATGCAATATTGCATCATAGCTGCCGCAGTTCTGTTACCTCGTGGTAGCTTAAGATTACATCTTGTAGGCTACCCTAGAGCACTGTATAGAGGGTCTTAGTAATTTACTAATTAGCAATTACTAATTACTAATTTAGCTCTAGCTAGGCTAACCTGCATATGTACAGGAAGTACTTCCTACAGAGAAAGTGTCGCATTTGTGATTTGTGTCAACATAAACCAACCCAAACTGCGACTCCCGCAGCGCAGATGCATTTCCGCCATGAAAGAATTGCTCAATTGTTGTGCCATATTATGCGTTAGGCCTATTTCAGTTGGCACAGAAAAAACTACACTTAAGGGCCACACAACCCGCCATTTTCATCACGTGGCCTGTGCGGCCTAGGCCTATCACAATCATGCCCGGTCGCCGGTAGGCATACCATATTGCGCGAAAACAACAAGAAACAAACACATCGCACGTGTACGAAATTTCAAAGAAAACATATTTGAACATAATTTCAATTGAAACACAATTTCATAAGCCTATTAACTCAAAGAAAACGATTATAAAAAGGGTTGCGAAAATAACTCACTTCTTGCTCAATTTTTCGTCAGGCTGATCCGCCATTTTACAAACAATAACCGGAAGTGACAATGAATCACTTCCGTTTACAATTATTGTGTGATACGTAATATGGAGTGTTCGGATTGCACAGAGCAAGAATATACATAAAGACAGTGTTGCCAGACGAAAATGGCATTTTTCCTCATTGTTAACCTCGGTTTCCAATGGACGGCTAGTTAAATATTTAAGATTCGTAGTTTTGATTACGGAGCAGTAAATTAGAGCCCTGAATAAAACGATGCATCCTAAAATTCCGCCGGAAAAGCCATCAAATGATGGCAGACGAGCGCAGGTTTTGACCATGAGACTCGCGAATAATCCTATTTTAAAATTAAAATCCTCACATTTTAGAGCGTAAAATAAGTGAGTTTATGCTTCTATTAAGACGCCACGTACAAGTCAGCTATTTTTAGGCGGGAAAATGCCTTATGTTTGCCTCCGCTATAGTCATAAAATGCCAGATTGCATCTAGAACAAAGGAATGAAATACCAGCATTAATTGGCAACATTTGCCATAAAAAATGGTCTGGAACGCACCGGAAGTTGAGGCCATGGCCGATTCTAGCGTCATTTTGCTAATGTTTACCGCTCGGCGATTGGTGCACAACGATCACATGATTGAAATTGTAACCAATGACGATGCAGTTCTTTGTTCGCAAAAGAACTATAAAAGGCGCAAACTTTCCAAAATTCTTTCCTCTTCCTGTTTGTCGCCGATGGCTCCATCGCGAGGAAGCGTCGCGATGGACGCCGAGCGACTTTGACAAAAAAACAAAAAAAATTCGGCCACATCTTTCGCAAATCTTCAAAAATCAGCTTTTTCCGGAAATCGTCGAAATTTATCATTTGAACAACTAAATCTCCATGGTAACTAAAGTTTTTTTATTTTTTTAACTAACATTTTATCTTGAAAGCGCAATTTCGTTTAAAAATGAGGCCTAATGTCTGTATGCCTAACTAATATAGGCTATCAATAAGCCAAGCTTATTCAAGTCATAGTTTTCCACGACAAATTTACGTCGCATACCTTACATTAAATCCATTATAAAATCTTACATTCTATAGATTCGACCAACATGTACACAATTTAGAAACTAGGCCTATTTTAAATATATGGGCGATGAGGACAACGTGGTACTTGCGCCGCATTAAAAGCGTACCGTTATGGGTATTGCCTTAAGACGGGCTCGAGTCTCGTTTAACTATTCCTCATGAGCCGCGACCCTTAGCGATGGAACTCATAAGTTGGTTTCGCTCGAACAAATTTAGCTGCTAACTTCCGTAATATCCCAATTACTAACTAACTACCAGTAAGTTTTAATTAATTTTTGAATTGTTTCAGCTAAATTCAAACCACTGCTAAACAGCTGCTGCCAACTAACATCTCATGGGCGGCCAAGAATGGATGCGGAAGCGTCGACAATCACGCCCTTGACGCCACCACGAGACTGAAGATTCCGACTAGAGGGACCCATTTTGAAAGGCTCGGACGATGGATGCGCTCGCTTTCACCGCTGGACGACGAGGTCTACTGAAGGACGGCCACAACGCACCCATAGCCTGATGGAAACGCCACTTGAAGATTTTAAAGATTTAAAGTAAAGACTGAAGACTTAAGATTTAGATTGCTGGGTAAACGGTACCGTGGATACGTATCCAAATGTCCCAGAATCTTACTGAAGGGTGTTTGCCGATGGGATGGGGGTGTGGCGTCAAACTGACGCCAGAAGGAATTCTGGTGGAGGGGGAAGCCGGGCGCGATTCATTTTCGCGAGATATGATACTTGTAGTCAGTTTTCTAAAGTTGAAGGATGGTTAAAGGGGCTGACTTGTTTATAATCGCTTTCTTATTTGTTTTTCGTTTGGCGGGTGGTACAAATTATTTGTGGAAATTAAGTCAGTTGCGTGAATGTTTCTTGGTCTTAAGTGCGTTGGGAGGGCGATCAGTTGGTGGGCGGTTAGGCAAGCGACGGGCCGAAGTGCGGCTGCGGAATTGGGCTGGCGCGCGGGCAAACAAGGTTGCCCGCTTTAACTGACTTTCCTCGATAGTCGATGAACGGGAGCTCAGTGCGCTCAAAAGTACGTTTAAAGAGGGGCACGACGCCCAAACGGGGCACACGCCCAAACGGGGCACACGTCCAAACCGGGACACACGTCCAAACCGGGACACACGTCCAAACCGGGACACACGTCCAAACGGGGCACACGTCCAAACGGGACACGTCCAAACCGGGACCCGAAGTCCAACAGTTGCCGCGGCAACAAAACGAAACGTTTACCGATGCCGTCTAGTAGTACGGTCCGACAAAGGAAGAGCGATCAGTTGCCACCCCATCGTACGCCCTGCATATTGCCGTTGCGAATGTGTAGGCTTGCCCCGTGCACCACGGCCTTTTTAACGCATGGCGCCATTCAAAGCTATTCACGCATCTGTTCTTTGTTCATGGCTCTTGATTGAAATTTTGGATCTGTTATGTCAATTCGGATGCCGCAACAAAAATGTTTTAATAAAGTATTCATGGCCGATATCATGTTATCTTCATTTAACGAATATCATTCCAAAGTTGTTCTTTTTCAGGTCGCCAACTTGGTTATTCGCGTAATAAGCAAAGATCAGGTTAACTTAATGTCCAGCTGGACGCAAATTCAAATTTCAAAGCGCAATAGGAATTATAATCTAAAAGCGCTTTAACGCAAAGTTAAAATGATCGGTTATGCAGAACCTGTAGTAAATACTTGAGTACATGTTGCGTTATCTCTGCTTGTGCATATATAAGCTTGCATTGAAATTAATTTCCATATCTTGCTTTGACTCAATGCAAATCAACACCAGGCGCTGTTTTGGCGCATCTTTTGTTCAACAAATTCATGTTCTTAACTTATTCTATGAACGCGCCGTTATGCAGCCCGTATTCAGAGTTGCGTTCATGCGTTGTGGCTAATCTGGATTCACACTACGCAACTATTCGCGTCAAACTTGGTTAAATTAAGACAATCGAATACTGTTCAAAACCGCCGCCCACCAATTTGTGGCCCACGTTAAACAGGTCAAATGCAGTGTGAATCTAGATTATGCACAACGGCAACATAAAGGTTCATCTCTTAAAGGTTACCGCTCTTAAAAATAAAAAATAACTTAAGCCGACATACGCAACAGTGAAGACGGTGAAGTGACATACGGTATGTGTATCGGATATACGCTAGTTGGCTCGTAGTTCTCTGTGGTAGTCTACTGTGGTAGAACTTCTCAGAAATAGGACTATTTTAATTGAACTGGAAGCAATTCACGTTAATAATTAATGGAATTTTAAAGGTATAGTACTATTTATTTACATTTTCTATTCACCAAAATTAGCTAATTTTACAAAACTGAGGCCAATAAACAAGAAAAGATCGGTCACATGACGGGTCCTAGGAAGAACCAGGCGGCTGAAATATGAAAATAGGACCAGCCAGTGTTTTACAGGAGACCAACTTCAAGGAATCATGCAGAGATTGGCCACGTTGAAAGATGAGAAATAAACAAGTTTGTAAATAAAGAATTATTATTTTATTTACGCTGATAAAGGGTCAAGCCGCGATTACAGCCGTTAAATGATACATGAAATTAGGATCGATGGATCCGGATTTGGTAATATCAAAAATACTAAAATAGTTTGAAGAAAAATTGTTTTGAAAAGCCTTTTATAAGGCAAATCTTGTCCTAAAAAAAGAACTCAACTGAACGTGTCTAAAGCACTAAAGTGCTTAATTTTTCCAACTTGATTCGCTACTCGCCCATTGCCAAAAATGAATTACACTCGAGTCAAGTTGGAGATACGCGCTTAATGTAAACCTTTTAGCGATGCTAACTCTGAGAATGCAGTGCCTACTGAATGATAATCCATCTTTTAGAACTCTATAAAATAAATCTGAATAATTTTGACTGAAAATTACAGAATTCCGCTCGACCTAGCGAAAACTACATGTTTGATGGCGCAGACGCTCGAATTTTTGCATCGCTCTCTGAACCGCTGAGAACTTCTATCAGTAGACAACAAAATCCCAGCGATCGTCCACCATGGACGTAAACCGGGAACTTCGAAAGAACTATTTTATAAATGAAACGATTAGGCCTAAAGTTGGGGTAAAAATAGTAACTTACTTCTTGCAATTGACCGTTTGCGCCATTTTCACACGTATCAATAATCGGAAATTACTGCAGAGGTTCTGCTTCAACCATTTCGGCTTCTTCTGTCACGGTTCACCGTGGAG
This sequence comes from Polyzonium germanicum, assembly GCA_034700265.1. Lineage (NCBI taxonomy): Eukaryota > Metazoa > Arthropoda > Diplopoda > Polyzoniida > Polyzoniidae > Polyzonium > Polyzonium germanicum. Next base: position 10,396 of record JAQIYI010000645.1, on the reverse strand, counting down.
GTCCGTCGTTTTCAGGTCAACGGTGACAGCTACGGGTAAATTACATCATCTGATAATAAAGAAATAAGAATTTATAAATTAACATTAGTATAGACCTACCCAAATTTTGCGCGTAAAATGAAAAATAAGCACGTTTATCAATAGGACATTTAAGGCGCGTAGAAAGTAAAAGCTAAAACTAGAACCAGGCATGTGGCGTAAAATGAACTTACCGTATCTCCGCTTAAACCGGCCTAGCTAAGATACGCATTTGCCCCGTTTTAACTCAAAAAAAATGTCTGTTCTAGCTTTGTGTGAAAACGCCATAGTTGCAAACAAATATCTTTTATATTTAACCCTCAAATTAGACCACATAAAATGAGTGAATTTATCCTTCCAAATGTTTTTTTTTCTGAGTCGCCTACGGTATTCTGTTTGACCAGTTGGTCGATGCAGTTTTGTAAAATATTTTTGTTTTATAAAACTGACTAAACACGAGTGGCAAGTAGGCCTAGTTAAGATTTTAGATTTTTGAAAATACCTCTCCCGTAAGCTACCATAGATTATTTATTACGGTTTTTTTTAAACCTACCCCCCCACTATAATTTTGGCGGTTTTTTATTGGGTACATCCATAGATGTACAGGCAGGCCAATATGTATGGCGATTATAGATTTAACTCATAAGTAAGTTCACTAAGGTTGACAGCTTTCCGATGACTCTGGCTTACGTTGCCACGCGTGCGGTGCTTGCGACTTGTTCAACTTAATGCTTTTTGACACAATCCAGAAGTCGTAGGACGACCAGAGAGTACGAGATCGAGTGCCCCTGTGAGAATAATTAAGAAAAGGGGAGTGGCTTAACTGTAGGCCCACATACCTTGGTAGTTTTTACGGTATAATGAGCTCATTAGCAAGGTAGGCTTATGTAAAGTTAGGCCACTTTGCTGGCGGGGAATAGTCGCTCATACTAAATTTGTATTAGGCCAGTATGTTACGTAGTATGTTTGCGTGGCGTTATACCACAGTATTAGGATGGTCAAGGCATGGCAGTCATGCTAAGGCTGGAATGACTAATGACTAGTTTAGAGCTGCCTCGGGCTCTCGGCTAGAAGAGATCCCAAGAGTCAAGACAGACACTGATGACGTCATTTCGCCGTTCTCTTCTGAATGGAAAAATCATAAATGTCCTATTCTCAGCCTGGTTTGGGATTTTTTCAAGTCGAGACGGCTCTAAAAGCTATCAACTGATCAGTAATTCCAGCCTAAGGAATGTCAACTAAATTAGTAGGCCTAAATCATTTAGTTGACATAGGCCTACAGTTTAACGCCACGCAAAACATACGCGCGAACGACCTAACGTGCACGTAAACATGAAAACGCCGCACAACAATATGCGTTCAAGCTTTGAAAACGATTTTTTTTTATAAAGGAAACGATAAAGTTGTCGATAAAATACTCACTCAGATGATGATGTGGACTCAGATGTGGATTCGCCTTTTCCGCCATTTTCCCACTAAACCGGAAATAACGAAAACCAAAGTATCCGAATATGTCATTTCCGTTTCCAGGTTCATTAGAGTAGAGCCACTGGCAGAAGCGCTGGCAGAATCAGTGGCACTGGCCCAGTGTTGCCAGATAGACAATAATTTTTTCTTGATAGATTTCATCAATTTCAATGGGATAAAAACATTTCACAACAAAATTCAAACATGTTAATCAACTGAAACAAAACAAACACTTAATCAACATTGTTGTCATAATTAAGAGTGATTGAAATTCGTAAATTCACCGACAAATCAGCTGTTTACAATTCATTGATTGGGCACGCAAATGGGAATTTATTAGTTAAAGCGGGCCATCTTCTCAACGTCGCCAAATTAGTTCTTAAGCATCGCCTTTAATGCGCACATGCAATAATTGGGACGAAATTCTTGAGCATTTTTTCGTTTTTATTGTGAATAAATGCCAGTTTCGCCTCAAAATCAAAACCAAAAATTGGCAACCATTTTCGTTATCTATACCGGAAGTTTAGGTTACGAGCCAGAAGTCACGTGCTATGCTAGGGCTATGAAAATCACTGATTGGTGGAGCATGATCACGTGATCAAAATACAACCAATCACGAGAGGATTTTTTTTGCTCGTCAAAACACTATAAATGGCGTGAACGATGACAACATTTTCAGATTTTTGTTTCTTTTTAGTTTTGTTAATTCGCCATTTTTTTTTTTTCCAACTTGTATTTCCAATTGTAAGCAACAACAAATTCTGACGAAATTTTCAAGTTTTAAAGTTAAAGTAAAGGTGGATACAACAATTAAGGCCTTTCAAGTATATAGGCCTACATGTACGGTACGACTATTTGGTAAATATAATTTTTATTTCTTTACGCGTGAAAGTTAGGCCTAGGCCTACTGTCAAATTTTTAGGAAATAATTTTGTGTTTTTTCCTAATTTTAATGATTAAATTTTAAAAATAGGCGTAATATAAGCCTACTCGGTAGAAGCCTGCTCATGAAATTGAAATACATGCAGAAATATAAGCTTGACCCAATTGTACTTCCGCTTTAATAATTTGTAACTAATTAACATCGACGTATGGTAGCTTGTTTGAGAAAGGAATAAGCTTGATGCGCATTAATTAAATTCATCTGTAAAACGTTAAGGAATCATCGAGTCTATGATGCCTAACGAAAATCTCCGGAGCTAATTGTGCACGAAGATGACGTACGCACGGCCCACGACAAAAAGATTTCGTCGCAGGACACGTTGACACGCCTTAAAAGAAGCTAAAACTAATGGCCGACTTCAGCCTTTCGGGTAAAACGTGTCCAGACGGGCTCTTTAAAAGTTTTCTAAGGATCTCCTTTTGCCAATGCATTATACAAGCATAAAAGTGTGATCGCTTACACTAGGCCTCGGCCAATAGCCAAAAAAAACAGTGAAAAAAAATTGAATTTAGAGAAATTAGTTATGCATATGGCTACCAAATTAAAATAAATGTGAAGAATATCTGAAGGTTGCGGGACTTGCGCCTGATAAGCTAAATTAATACCGTAATACGAGTATGTGCACATAGGCTACAATTATGTTGGTTAATTTTCTAGGTACGTGGCAGGCCTATAAAATGATCGCCCCCCCCCCCCCCGCATGTAGTGTCCGTATTGTGCTGCTTTTCTGTCCGATTCTGCCGTTTTGCCAATTTCTTTTGCAGGAGTTCTGGAATTGAATCCATTTGATGGTGCGAGTCCGATCAGTAGGCCTACCAGCTTGAATCATGGGCCTACGTTCCAAGCAAGCTTCGACAAGGAGTGTCTGCAGACGAATCGATCGAGGGACTGCGGAGGGTTCGAGAAATAAAACTTCAAAATGGTTTCAATCAGCACAAAGGCATAGTGGCTAAGCAGCAAAGCACGACAGCAACGCGTCAACCGCATCTGAAAACGACAGCGACGGACGGACAGGAACAATGAGACATTTGGACAAGGATGGACTGCCCTCCAAGCCAGCGGTGAGCGGCAATCTGGACCCTTGGAAATGTAGTCTTAGATACCATACCGGTAATAGAAAAGCGCGATGTTTGTTTGTGGAGGTTAGAGGGTGGGAGAAAACTACTATAAGTTTAAAACTTAATAGCTCTTGAAGAATATTTTTAAAAGTAAATTATTAAAGCTTGCTTGTCAAGTAAAAATAAATTCTTAGGCCTACCGTACTAAAATGATTCAAAAAGTATTAAATTAATTAAATCTATTTTATGATTACTTGATTTTCGATTAGGGACAACGCCTAGTTTAAATTAAATTTTAGAAAACTCATTTTAATTTTTTGTGGAATTCTTTCTCTAATCTCAAACCTCCACAAGCAATGCCTAGGCATGCTTTATAAAAGTCAAAAGCTAAGTGTTAACAGCGGTGTTTAGTTAATTTTAAGTGTAGCGTTCGGCTGGCTCAGAATAAAGATTAGGAGGGAAGCGACAGGTATGTGTGTCCTGGAGCGGTTGGCTGATCTCAGCACCGTCGACGTTGGTCTATGTGATCAACGTTGGAACCGTCGACGTTGGTCTATGTGACCAACGTTGGAAGCAGCTCGAATGGTAATCCTTTCTTGAGTCGTCGTTACATCTACTGGGTACTGGGTGGCAGCTCATGCCTCCTCAGTTTCCATCCTCCCGCATTTCTTACTGCTCTTCGGGCTTTGACTCATCATCACCTCATCCCTTGAGAAGAGGATGAGCAGCTTGGCACCATGGGACGCTTCCGGCGCTTCTCTTCTGACAACCTCTCGTCCTCTAGAACGGCATGAGTGACGGATGGCACCTCATTTCTTGAAACAAGGGATGAGACAGCAAGGTGGGCGACATCGTCCTGTTTCATGTAGGCTTCCCGCTTTAGTTTGAGCCGCTGGACATTGCATAAAATTACTAAGCACTCGAGTCACACTTAACCTTTTGATTTATCGGGTTTTAATTTTTGAGGGAGGTTTTTTCAAACTTTTTTGTTTGTTTGAAATTTCAATTTTCTTTCCGTAAGTGACGGCAAGCGAGAGATTTAAGGTGGCGTGACCTCGCGCCTCCGTACATCTTGTTGTGTAGGCTTGTCGCGCTTGCGGAGAGTATTGGAATGGAAAACTTAATATCTTAATTGGGTTAAAATTTGTTTTAGCAAAATTTAAAAAATAAGACTACGACGTGTGCGGGTTGGCTGGGCTCTGTGGTGGTGCCGCTAGGCGAGCGACGGGTACATGTAGGAAGCCTACTGTGTGGCGGTCGACCTATGACTGCCCCTTAGGCAAGGCAAAGCGTGCCAGGTAGGGATCGTAGATCACAGGAAACTCACTGGGTGTCTGAAACTCACTGCCAACAGAAAACGTGATCATTGCTATGTATTTTCTACTTAATTGTCAAATGTTATGCATTATGCAGCCGTTATTACGGTAGTTTATTTCATGTAACAACGACTAGAATTTTGTTTTAAAATTATTTTGTTTAAAAACTAATTTTTAAAAATTATTTTTTCAAATTGTCTATTGTTTAAAAATTATTTTAGGCCTATGTAAATTGATAAGCTCTGCAAAAGCAATTTAAAAACGTAATTCTGGGTCATCATAATGCAGTTAAAATTCTTAACTGCAGTTAACTTTCGTAGTCTTGACATAGTATAGCCTATTTTTTTAAGTTCATTAAGCGAGCATTTTTCAACATTGTAACCCATTTTTATAACATCCTATTATTTCTGTTATTCCTATTAGCCTATTAAGACCTAGGCCCGTTTGAACTATTCTAATGATTCTAATACGACGATTGTCCGAGCGAGCGATTAAATCTTTTAGCAATCTTGGTCATTTGGCATGTGCGTTACAGATGTACTAAAATGGCTACAATATGGACACCCAAAAAAACCTTGATCCGAACTCTAGACCAAAAAAATGCAGGACACGACTCCTAACACTGCAGATCTAGTCAGCGGAGGCAGTGGAACACCTAGAATCAAAAGACCGTTTAAACTCCTAAGGGTTCCACAACCCTTTTTGCTGATAATTGGCACTCAGCTTCTGTGCTGCTGCATCAGTGCACGATACATGTACAGTTCACTTGTTCATCTAAATACGCTCGAAAAGGGTATTTTCGAAAAAGCGACTTGACTGTTGCTGCTGCTGCTATTCTTGATCAGTAATGGGCCCTTGATGGTTTCAGGACCTCAGAGCACACACGGGGGAGTGTACGGAGGCTCCGTATCAAAAAAAAACGTTGTCATCTATGGTGTCGCCTTAGGCTTGCGCCTATAGCCAACTTCTTTGAAGTACAGTAAGGGTTTTTGCACAAAAAACCTGGGGTTTACTACCAAAAAACCCCTATGTCGTTGTGAGACGAGAATGGAGAACATCCTCTCGTGCTCTCGTGTGGTAAATTCTTACATCGCTCCCGTATTGTGTAGGCTTACCGCGTGCCATCGCATGTCTTTGACGCCTAAACACGTCGCTAAATTTAATTTGAACATACATTTTTGAAATTTAAAATTCTAGACATTTTTAAAACTGGCAATTTTTTTTATTAATTTTCTTTCTAAATAATGAGGACTCATGGGGAAGGGATTTTTTTTGTTACGGTACCGTACTTTTTTAAGTTATAATGGCGGTTGATTTGTTCTGTTTTGGTTTTAATATCTTGGATGTCGCAACAAAAACAAGAATTGTTAGAATAGTAAACTCGGTTTCACTGCCAATTTACGAGAATATTGTATCGCTAATGTTCCTTTATAAAACAAGAAATTGTTAAAGGTAGAAAGGTTGACTTTATGAATTTGTCTTTGTTAGCCTAATAAGTTTAATAACTAATACATTGTCGCAAACTAAACTTGTCAAAATAAATTTTTTCATCCCAAATATTGCTATCGCTCGATTATGTTTTCAAAAATTTGAAATTTTTTAAACATTGAATTGTTACATTTAAATGATAATGACTGATATGTATGTAATTGAAAAATGTTAAATATAAATACCGGTAGATTTTTTTGTTTTCCTTGCCTAGATTGCTTCGATTATGCAATTTTATACATCTTTTTCACTAAATAAAATCTTTAGGGCAGATAATCTTTGTTAATTATTTTTAACTGGGCGCAAAATGTGCAGCTAATCGCTGGAAAAATAAACATTAACTAACCACGAATTTGTTTACTCACTGTTGGAACACTTTTAGATCTGATAACGCAAAACCAACTTAAGCGTGTTTGTTTTCCTAGTGTGACCGGTATAGGGCCTCTAGTTAGTATCATTATCCAGTGAGTTGAGAACTTATACGAGCCGTACAAGTAAGCGTTTTACACGTTCAAGCATCATCGTTATGCGATGTCGCGTGCTACTCTAGCTCGGATAATTAATGATTAAATGATACTAGCCTGCTATAGTTTACAGGCTACTCAATTGTTTTAACGAAAATAATTTTATTAGGTCATATGCGAGGCGCGGCGTTAAACGCAAGAGCTTCACAAAGGACGGAAGTACGAGTAGCTTTGCGCAAAGACTGGAAACCCAGATATGACTTGTTTTTCAAACAAGTGGTAAGTACTGATTGATAATCACAGGGAATGCTTACTGGAGTCATGACTCATGACTAAGGAGACAAGAATTATGCTTTTTAGAAAAATCATTGCAATTGGCAACAGTAAAATGCTAAAATTCTTGTCTCCTTACTCATGAGGCTTGAATTCATGCACCCAATTATGCACAAAATATCACCAACAACAAACACCTGATAAACTGGAAACTATTGGCACATGTGAGTCGGAAGAAATAAATTTGCATTTCCTAGGCAATAAATAATTTTCTAAAATATCAATTCAAAGGGGATTTGTAAGCTACAAACTAAAATTACCAGGACACCTATAGATCTATATTTTACATATATCAATCGCTAATTATGCAAGCATAGCTGCTTTTATGAGCATTGAGCAACGGAGAGGTCACGCAAACTTGAACATATGGATGTGACGCCATCACAAGGCAAAATATCAATAAAAGTAAGTTTACAGGGAGGGAGGTCTGATCGATTTAAGCCTTACTGATCTCAATCATGTTGCAAAGCTTTGAAACAATCTTAATATGCAATACCTTGAGAACAAATACTTAATGAGAGTAAGTAAAGATGTCGCTTCTGACCTGGACGGTACTTTTCTAGATGGGGCAGCAAGGATTATCGGCTGGCAATTCCACGTCGATGCCGTAGAGTTCGACGAGTTGCACGAGAAAATTCCGGTCGCCACTGGAGTTTGGATCAAGTCCGATACGACGAACCTGGTCTGCGGTCACTTGTCGCTCTCGTGTCCAGGACGCCTCGAGTAACATAGTGAACAGCTCGTTGTTTAGGTTCGTGAAGAATCTATTTAGAATGTTTTCAGAGTTAATGTAGCGGTTTGATTTCTCTAATCTTAGGCCTGGTGCTCACTTGGCGCAAATTCCGGTTGAGCATCGCTTTGACCGTAGGGACTTGGCCAATCACGGCCATGGTTGTTATGACAACGTACAGCCGTACGTTGCAATAGCAACCGTAGCTTTCAAGGATGTATGTATCCAAAATTACCCCTATGAAAATTTCCATTTTTTGTATCTTTTTTGTATTTTTTCTGATATATTTTTGCTTTTATCGCGCGACCCAACGAAACCTTTTGTTACACCAAAAGCTTGCGTCGAGATGTATGATAGCAATTGCAACCTATAGCGTTGAACACCGGCCGAGTAAGATTCTGTTGAATCAAAAATTACGAAATCTATGTTGAACACAATTCCGTGAAACTAGAGGGCTAAAATAATGTAACACATTCAACCAGAACTTACGAAACGAACGCAGATTCTTGATTGCTGCCTTCACTTTCGTAACTGTACGCATTGATGTCACTGAATTTATAAAAAAAAAAAAAATTAAAATCATTGATTGGTTGCGGATTATACTTGAAAAATTACACATTATCGGGATTACTTAAAATAAAATCAAGGTCAATGGACCTTTGAGTACTAGTGAGCATGGTGAAGTGCGTCTTATCTGCCGCAGTCGGCGACGTCATGGCGCTGAGGGCCGGCGACTGAACGACGATGTTCTGATTGTCCACGTAGACATCGAATAGCTGCTGCTTTCCTTCGAATATCTTTTCGGTAGTGCCTGAACCGCACAGTTGAAAATTCTAAGATTTTTTACCGTCTCCTTAATAGATTTAATAATACTCACAAGCGATGTATTGGTTCACTCCCTCCAACGCGTCAATGTCGGCCACGTTGATGTAGAACAAAACGTTTGACGTCTTGGAAGCCAGTTCCTGAACGCTGAAATTGGACAAGCAATTCGCGCAGTAGACTAAAAATTGGGGGCGAGAAAATCATTCCAGGCGTTTACACACAAAACTAAGTGGGGTCTATAGCGTGCTGAACGTATAAACATGCAAAGATTAGGCGTATAGTTTAAGAGTTTGACCTCTTTTAAGCACCGACCTCTGTAACAAACGACTCCGATTGGTGGCGGCGAAAAGAAAAGAATTCGCTTCTGAAGGAGAGCGAACTTCCAGAGAACGAAGATACGATCGCCGAAAAATCGCACGAACTGCGCAAAACATCCAGCCGGATGCGTGATCTGATGAATAAAAATTCAAACATCAAAATTTAGCGTTTCTACGGTTACCTTGCATGGCGTGAAACGTCCAAGAGTAAACATTCACCTTCAAGTCGTTCTGAAGGCTTTGAGGCCTCGACGATCTGGAATCTCTCATCGAGCGTGACGGCGGCAAAATTCCCTTCCGAGCGTCGTAAAATTCTATCAAATAATCGTAGCTGCCGGGAGATTTAAGCAGTAGGCTAAAATAATTAAAAAGACACGTCATACTCTAGCATACGTTCACAAGAAAAAACGAATTGTGTGGACTAGCCTATACACATTTCCCCAATTAAAGTACTAACGTGACTTGAGCTTCAAGGAACGGCTTATAATCGTGCAGCTGCCTGTAAGACGACGAGAGTACGCCGACGGACTTCATGCGCGCCCCACGTTCCAGGCGACTTTCTACGGCCATGTTTTCGAAGCACGATAGGCCGTACAATGCTCCTTTCTTGAAATATCTGTACAAAACAAAACCATGTGTATTTATGCTGACATCACTGCCAGGCTACCATGGATTGAATCAGAATTAAATGAGAGCAAGTGGTGCCAACATTAGTTTCTAAACTACGAATTTCTAAAATACGAATAATTAAAATATGCAATCAATACGTACATAAAATCGTAGGTGATCTGGTGCGAACCGCTTGCCATCGCTTTGAACTCGACGCCGTCCAAATTCGAGTCCTCGGGAACACACCATTCAACGATGTTTCCTGTCACATTCGAACCAACCATTCAACAATTTGTATTAGATTGATGTAGTAATGTAGGTTAATAGGCTACGGTACGTTAAAAACCATATTCATTCACAAAGGAACTTCGATTTAATTAGAGTTAAAAAAAATTAAATAGTTTGTTGGCCTACTCTAAAGACCATTTGAGCATGTCGGCTCAATTGATATGATTTCAACTGTCAAGCATATTATGTGCACAACTGCATATATCATAGGCCTACAGTATACGCACTTAGGCAGAGCTCGGATGTTGAGACATAAAAATGACATAAAATTGGGGGAAAAAATGTGGCTATCTTGACGATCTGATGACACAATTTCGTCATTGAGGTTCCAACGGCCAATAATCAAGATCCTCATGACTAAATAGTGTCTTCAGATAGGGCATCTGTCAATCTGTCACATCTGCCCGGACTACATAGCAGGTGGTCATGTCCCCACAATCAATTACAACAACCCAATTGGGTTGTTGTAATGGGTTGTTGTGTTAAAATAGGTCATTTTAGATTGTAAAGGACTCTCAATGATAAGGGTTTTAAACAAGA
>JAQIYI010000644.1:0-16815 GCA_034700265.1 Polyzonium germanicum | reverse complement strand
TTGCCCCCCCCCCCCCGCCCTTGAAGGGAAACGACGCCGATTATAACAACAAAAAACTAACCGTTCGTTAGATCATAAAGTGGATAGAAATCAAACAAACCTAACATTGATAAACCGCTCAAGCGCCTTATTCGACGATAATATGTTTATTTAAACTCGTTCGTTTTCATTTTATACGCTTAATCATACGCTCTATCAACTTCTCTCACGGAAGGAGCCATTTTGAATATAGTGTAGACGAAGCCCCAGTTGTATTCCATTAAGGTCTACGATCGAAGGCGCATGAGATGTGTCACGTGAGACGCCAGAGAGTGTCACGTGGCGCATCTCCATGAGGCCCCTTATCGTTTACCGGAAGTGAGGGGTAGCCTATATTATTTCAAAAATAATGCATACAAATAAGCATTTTTATTGCTGAAAACGAAATCTGCAATTTAAAAATTATTATCTTCATAAAAATAAAGTGATTTGAAAAACCTAAAACTAAAAAAAGTGAAACTACTTGTCTACTCCCATTCAAGGGATTGTTTCATATGAAAATAATTAAACAATATTTCCTATACACATAACATTTAGATACAAAAAAAAAACTTCCGTTACACGACAAAGGGTAATTATTAAAAGTCAGTATGTAGGCCTAGTTAATCAGAATAATCACTAGTTATGCTGGGTGAACCAAAAGTCTTCGTTCACCCAATATTACGGCTAAGTGTAGTATAAGTCGGCTATGGTGGGGTTTTGCAAAACGCGCGAGTATATGACCTCGAAAGCATCTTTCAAGGTTATTTGGTGGAGAACCTTTGCTTTTACCTACATGTATGTCAAAGAATATCCTAAAATTTTATTTTTTTTAATGCAATCAGTGAATGCCTACTTTCATCGGGCTTAACTAATGTAAGCACAAGCAATATACACTCGTACAATTAATGTATTAGTGTAGAATTGTACCTTAGTGTAGTTTCGATCTAAATGTGCATATACATGCTTGCAACGGTTTCATTTGGTTCTTGTCCGTACATTTTTTTCAGTATCAGAATTCTTTTGAGCGAACCTATTTAGTGTGAAAAACTCACACAAAGTAAATTCGCTCAAAAGACTTCTAATACTTAAAGCCCGTTCGCATTGGCCGATTTCTCTTAAAAGTCGGTCCGATTTTGCGTCATACGACGGCTTTTGAGACGATTTTCAGACTATAATCTTCTCAAAAGCCGTCGTATGACGTAAAATCGGCCCGATTTTTTGAGAAAAATCGACCAATGCGAATGGACTTTCATGCTCGCATAATTTATTATGTATAAACTACGTAATACGCAGTGTGTGTGTGTGTCACAAGGTTGCTAACATGCTGTACCTGGAGTCGCCAGCTGGAGTTGGCTATTCGTATACAGATGGAGGATCCCAGGAAACCAATGACAATCAAACTGCAGCCCAAAATCTAGCCGCGTTCGAAAGCTTTTTTGCAAAGTTTCCTGAATACGCTGATAATGAATTTTTCATTACGGGCGAGAGCTATGGTGGAATTTACGTGCCTACTGCATCAGCTTTGGTTTTTCAAAGTGGAAACTTCAATTTCAAGGTATTTATTAATCTAGATTATATATTTAGAGAACTTACATTGTATATACCGCCCCGGTACGGTATTGCAATGCAATTAAAATATGTCTTGTGTAAACACTTTGAGAAGCTGTCGCGACTTGATAAAATCCCAAGATGACACCATCTATGAACGGAGGTTACCACCAAAATTCACTCTCATCCTAACCTCTCAATCTTGCAGAATATTGCCTGTGTAATCTCGATCACTTAATTGACGAATGACGGAAGCCTGCCTTTAGACGTGCAATAGCGATTCCGGTCTAATTAGAAGTCCACAAAATTAACCATTAGGCATAATATGGTGCTAAACGAGCATGTACCGGTTTACATGGTGTTACACAGCATGTAAACCGGAAATGAGCTTCGTCTGCTAGCCACCTTGTAAGGGAAACACTTACATTGAGCTAACATTGAGCACGTGCCATGAAAGGGAAGCAGGGTTGTGATTTATCATTGAGCACTGCAGCGCTCCTAGCGGAGAAAAAGTGAAGCCTAAAACACATATGTGAAAACAATGAGAAAATGAAAAAAATCTTACCTCGCGATCTACAGTCGTCCCTGTCGTGAGGGGACACCTTGGGGTAACCACGTGACCAATTGGTTAACAAGGCCACGTAATTAAGGCCGGGGGGGGGGGGCTAATTCTCACTGAGCGTGTTTAGCGGCAAAAATTCTTCATTCTTGTTTTCAATGTTTTTCAGTGAGAACGTCGATGATCTTTTTATCGCAGAAGGCCGCCGTCGGCACTCTTCGCTCAATGAGAATTAATCCTCCTTTATAAGATCGAGGGGTGCACTACTCAACTTGACTCGAGATAGCCCCGAGACTTGCATTAGTGATTTCGGTCTAATGCTCGTATTTTTTATCAGTATTTTTCTCTAAACAAGGATCTCAGAATTGTTTAAATTTAATTGCACCATAATCCATAAATTAAGATTAGTTAATACATGTATGTCGATTACCGGTAATTGCAGGGTTTCGCCATCGGAAATGGTATGCACGACTGGCAGCTCGACGATAAAACATCCCTCATCAATGAAGGCTATCACGCTCTTTATGGAGCAAAGTAAATATATTTCTAATAATCCTACTCTTACTAATCTCTACTATGTACAAGCGTACTTAGACCTATGGAAGCAATGCTTTCTTAGTTTAAAATATATTAGGCCTAGGTGCTGATCATTGATCATTCAGGAGGTTTATTACCCGTACTGTTTATTGCAGTTAATAATTTATTTATTAGTTCAAGTACACTGTATCACTACACTGTATCAAGTACACTGTATCACTACACTGTATCAAGTACACTGTATATTCACTACGGGTAACAGTGAATGCGCATATATAACGAGCCAAATACATCTGTATGGTCGTACCAGTTTCATAGAATATCAATTGCGATTGTATTTTTCACAGAACACTTGAAAATATATTCAACTACTGTTGTCCAGGAGGGAGTGTCTACAACTGTGATTTTGATACAACCACTGACTTATGTCAACAAGCGGTAAAATTTTTTTTATATTTCTGCACCTATAAAAAGTGTATTTCATAAAAGCCTAGGGCCTAGATTTTTTTGTTTCAATAGATCTAGCGTTTGTTTTGGATGGAGCAAATTACATTTTGGCGCCTTCTTATTTTTGTGCCCCTTATACAAATTGACAAAATTCTACATGCAAAAAAACCCCTTAAAATATTACCTTTAACGCATATTTTTTGAAGAGTTTTTATTATAAGTAATATTTTACTTTCTACAATGGCAAAAAGGATTAAAGTAAAGAAAAAAAAAACCTGCCTTGCCCCCTTGCCCGGCCTGGTTACGCCAATGGTTCTTTATACATTGTGCTGAGGGTAATTATGATATGGGGAATAATGATATGAAACCACATGTCTAGTCATAGGTATCCAAAGGGGGAAGGGGGGGGGGGAGACCGAGTTTGAAACGAGTGAATACAGAGTACAAAATCTATTTAGCGTACATTTTGCATAATTTATTTTACGACTTTATTTTACATCTGTACCGGTATATGGTATACAATTTAATCTGATGTAATTGACTTAAATGTATGGCGACAATGTTTATAACTTATAACCATAATAACATTTTCAACAATATTTAACTTATAAATGTCCATTTTGTTACTTTCCTATAAAAACCAGAGCGTGACTTGAGTCTGTCTTGACTCCAATTTGGATTACAGGTTTACATAGGAAGGAGCGTTCCAAGGCTCGTTTAAGTTATTGTTATAATCCATAGATGAAACATTTTAAATATAAAAAAAATTTATGAAGAGAAATATATGGCCCATATATCAGAAATATATGGCCCATATATCGGAAATATATGGGCAATATATTGGAAGTACACTGGAAATATTCGAAATTGGAAGCATATCATATATGCCGAATATATGGTAAATATATTTAAAATTTATGATGGCATATATTGGGCCATATACAGTGTATTTAAAATGCTGACATATGCATGTATTTGGACCGTATTTGTCATATGCAAGTATTTCAAATGGTTGTAATCAAAATATATTTTGGCACAATATATTGAAAATATTGACATGCATGCGCTATGCTTATGCAAAATATTTCAAATATATTTCATTTCCGTCTGGGTATCAATCTTTTAATCATGGTTAGTTGTTTTGAATTTGATTGACAATATAGGTAACGGAGGCTACGAATTCCGTAGGAGAAGCAAATTACAATCCTTACTACATATATGATGATTGTCCAGATTCCTTCTCGTCATTCATTGCAACGCGGCTTCACTTCCGGTACAGAAGAGGCTTTAACAAGGTTGGGATATTAAATTCCGTTTAAAGTGGCACACTCTTATTAAAGATTTAATATTTTTAAAGTCTGCCACTTATTACCATTTATGATTACCATAGCATCGCTACACTCCAAGGAACGCCACAAAAATCGCTGATGATTCGGATTGTCCTAGTACTGATGCGATGATACGCTATATGAACTCAGATGCCGTTCGTTCAGCACTTCACATTCCTCAAGATATGCCAGATTGGGATGATTGTGGGTAAGTGCAATGCAAAATTTTGTTCAGTATATTATTCAGTCAATATTATTCAGTATACATTTTTTAATAGGCCTAGCTATCGTCACATTTTCACCTAATGTACTGACAGCAGTACAGGTGACTCGTGAGCAGTAGCTGCACTACGAACGATATTTCCAAATAATTACAGATTGTAAGTTAGAATTGGTATTCAAAGAATTTAAAGATATATGTATTATTGAAGATTTCTTAACTTTGATGAAACAACAGAAAAGTCAGGCCAGATTGAACCTTATGACACCATTACTGCGGAAAGTAAGATTTAGCAAGACTCCGCTTGAGCATTCTGTTTAAAGAGGAACCGACAAGAAATTTGACTTTCTTTGGTTTTAGGTTTTTTAAAATCCCCTATCTTTAAGGATAATATTTTTTTCTAGTTTGTAGTTTGGAAATGACTATTTTTTTTTATCGTTTACTCGAAATAATATACGGTCCACCTAACTTCCGGTAAACGATATGTGCTTCATCGAGATGCGCCGCGTAACACTCTCTTTCGTCCAACGTGACACTCTTTGGCGTCTCACGTGACACACGTCATGCCCCTTCGATCGTAGACTTTAATGGAATAAATCCGGGGCTTCGTGTGCCTTATATTCAAAATGTCGGATTGCGTGAGAGAAATAGATAGCGCGTTTGCTTGACTGAGCGCAGAAAATTAAACGAACGAGATAAAATAATAATAGTAACCTGGAATGTCGTCGAATAAGGTGCTTCATCGAACGAACGGTGAGTTTTTGTCTAGAAAATCGGTGTCCAATCCCCTATAAAAAGGCCATAAAAGTGGGACAGTCAAAGGAGGTGTGAAAATTACATCTGTACTTTTAGCGTTATTATTCTCTTAGGCTTGTATGGATTTCCATTGGTGATTTTGTTTGAGTTGAATATTATTGTAAAAAACCAATCCTGGTCCTGAAACCTAATCCTATTTCTTATTTTAATCATATTTGTAGTCCAAATATCAATCCAATTTCACATCAAAATCTAAATTCCCATGTGAGTCGAAATGTTAAACAAAACTTATTCATAATCAACAATTGTGCATATTTGTTCTCTAAGAAGTCTGGCTTTATATTCTGTTATTCGCTGATAGTTTACTTGACAAAGGAGAACCCTACTTTAGTTTGACTTTTTTTAGGGTGTGGTGTTATATTTGATCGATACAAATTAATACTTTTCTTGCAGTGGTCCACCATATGACGTAACGATGGATAACAACAATTCAGTTTTCTACAAAATGATGCTGCCACAAGTAAGGGCTCTTCTTTACAACGGCGATGCTGATACAGTGTGCAGCTACTTGCATGGCCAGTACTTCGCTGAAAGTCTTGGTTTTCAGGTAATCACTAAGCAGCGATATAGTTTTATAATAACGAATATATAGCGAACTGTACTGCATGTTGCATTAATGTAAGCAACTAAACATTTTTATGAAATAATGTAGCGGTACTTGAAACATTTCTGTTAGGTCACTGGTGAATTTCGACCATGGATTGCTGACGATAACACCGCTGGATTCGTGAAGAATTTTGAAAACTTAACTTTTGTTACAATTATGGTGAGTTTTTTTTCAAGTGTTCATTCTAATATAAGACTTATTTCATATTTTTGAGCGCATTTTTAAAATTCTTTGTTTATTTTTTTCTTTACCAGAATGCTGGACACATGGTACCCACTAATAAACCAGCAGCAGCACTTCAATTATTTACAAACTTTATTAAAAATTTACCATTTTGATCACTATTCACACTATTCTGATATTTGATATGAGATTTTCGAACTTATTGTATTCTCGTTTTCATAGCAGAAAAAAAAAATAGTCTGAAATAGCAATTACTTTTTTAAAGTTTTTATTGATTTGGGTTTCATATAGGCCTAATAAATTTAAAGTTTTGATCCCACTTTAAAAGCTGTGTTTTTCTGGGGGCGATTTAAAAGAAAAAGCCGCTGTGGCTTTCTAAAGCCACAAGCCTGTAAACAACCAACTTTCATCCAAACAGTCCTGCGCGTCACAAATGTACAAAACCATGTCTATAAAATTCAAGAGTTGCTCTAGTTGGTTGGCGACCATGGTAATTTTGGCACTGTAAAACGCCAATAATTCTTATTGGACGCATATAAGCGCATATGCGACCCCATTTGACATCTATGGGGTGTTAAGAAACAAACTAACCAAAAATTCAGTTTGATTTTTATGAGTTCTAACCCGCACATCCAGAAACCAAATCGTGTATACACTACTGACTTAAACCGCAGTATAAAGATATCCAACCACGGTAGTTGCACTCTTCAAAAGTCCTTTGATCTTTTTGGTTAATTAAGTTTCTACGTCATAGCTCCAAACTCAAGAGCATGGTGGCCATTTTGAGAGCATGCAGTTTTTTTATCCCGTGCTTTTATTAATTTGATTTGATTCATTGGAAGCAAATTCAGAGGGCAATGTTCTCCTCTATATCTTTGGTTGGAAGTCAAAACACATAAGGACGGTGGCTTGACGATGGATATTGAATGAGTGCAACATGCATCCTTGGTAAAGCTAATACTAATGTTTTAATTCGAGTTTATGAACTAGCACTTTGTATTTTGTCGCTTGACTGCGGAAAATAGTAGTCTTTGACACTGTTCACGCGAGAATCCTGAGAATTGCTAGTTGCGATTGCGAGACTCTTCTTCTCGTA
Organism: Polyzonium germanicum; assembly: GCA_034700265.1. Taxonomy (NCBI): domain Eukaryota; kingdom Metazoa; phylum Arthropoda; class Diplopoda; order Polyzoniida; family Polyzoniidae; genus Polyzonium; species Polyzonium germanicum. The sequence goes on along the minus strand of JAQIYI010000644.1, from coordinate 9,453 downwards.
GTAAATGATGATTTCCACGATGATGTAACCGACGTAACTAGTAACCACAATTCCAACCATGATGTACATTTTAACGGCCATACACAGGAAGTGGCTCCAGGAGTACATGACCATCGAACCAATGAAGATCCACATATTTAAATTGGAGTAGGCCACCACCATGTTGTCACTGAATATGACTCCAAATAGAGCTGTCATGAAGAAAATAGTGATATAATCAAAGAGCATTTGATATGAGAATTCACAATCTGTTACACGTAGCTATCAGAAGAGAGGCCGGCGTTATATTAATAGCTTTACCAGGAACTAAAGATAGCTTGATGCCGCTCCCGAGATACCAAATTGCAGTAATGGCGGACATCTGAACCAAATTGTCTTTCTCCGGCTTCCAGTTGAAGATGACTAGCAGGATGGACAAGTGAGCTAACGTGGCCACCAGTAATGGAATGCTTCGGATGGATGTCTTGTTAAACCAGCCAAAGACTAAGCAAGATATTCCTCCACTGATACCGCTCCATATGGCGACATAGCCCACGTATTGAATTCCGGCTGAACACGTGATAAAAGCCTGAAAACATATTGAAATAGGAAAATATATTTTTTTATTTTCATTAGTATTCCAGTACGGTAATTGAAAATAATGGGGGCATTCACTCTCAGGCAGGAATCACTGATGCGCAAATCGTGAGAGCTTTCTCGAGTCAAGACATGTTTAGCAACTTGCGTCTATGAAGAGAAATTACTGAAAACATTCTTAAGTGAGCGATGACTCTAAGCTGGAATCACTACATGTAATGACTTTGTCGAGCTGCCTCGACTTGAAAAAATCCCCAGACAGGCTGAGAATACGTCATTTATCCATTCAGAGAGAATGGAGAATTAAATGACGTAATCCGAACCTGTCTTGGGAGATTTTCAAGTCGAAACAGCTCTAAAGTCATTACCCGTAGTGATTCCAGCCTAAGAGCTGCGTGCACACGAGAGATGGTAATGCGGTGAACCAAAATGGCGGCATATCCAGACTATAGCTTTGGATTTTCTCAAGTCGAGACAGATTCTTAAAATGTTTAGTGATTCCAGCCTTACGCCATCATGTATTTCAATGTGTGCATTATAAGTGAGTAAAATGGTGTCAACTAAAGCTTATTTTTTGGGGATTTGAATGCAATGTTTTAGGCCTACTGACTAATAGGCCCACTAGTATTTATTGAAGTTGATAATTGCATCACATATACCATGTGTTACTGCATGATCACTTGATCAGTGATCACTGATCTTTAATCTAGTCCATGCCAGAACTAACAGATTACAAGTCTGGCAATTGGCTTTGGCAGTGATTTTTAACTTACGAGGATAAACTTTCATATCATCAATCGTGAAAAGAAAATCCCAAATTATTTCGAGCTATCACTTGTTTTAAACCTTTCTTGCTCCTCAATTTCTGCTCGACCGGGCAAGATATGAACACACTGATAATAATATAATCGAGCATCCGACATTTCTTATGGTTTAATCCATGCCCATACAGGCCTACAAATGCAATGTGGGGATGATCTACTTTAAATGTTAAAAACACTTGAGATGAAATTCTGTCAACTGAAACTGATGTCAAAGTCTAGTTTGGCAAATAAACGTTCAACAAGTACTGTACAGGGTGCCACATAATCATTTTCCAGAGGCCTGTGGAAGAAACAAACGCACACTAAGGTTTTTCCGGTCAATTCAGCATTCCCCAAAAAAATCAAAACCTTGCACTGTCTCGCAAGAGTTGCTGCGTTGCATTCGCCGTAAAGCGACGGTGCTTTGACATGGAAAAAAGCAGACATTTGCAGGATCGAGAGTGTGCAAGAGACAAAGCACTATCGTGCTTTATGGCGAATGCAACGCAGCAACTCATGCGAGACAGTGCATGGTTTTGATTTTTTTTGGGGAATGTTGAATGGCCAGGTGCATCTCCAGATTTTAACGTTGCTGAACATTTTGGAGCTATTCTTAAGGATGCTGTTGACTCACTGATGATCCAAGAACGCGAGATGCTGAATGCAGGCGTACTGAGTTGAATTGAATTGAAAACATAAGAGTTCCGGAAGAGCGCCATTGTAGCGCATGCAAATATTCTACCGTTCTATTTCTACTGATTCTTGCAGTAGTTAGCACCATAAAGATATGAGACGTTGTCATATGATACCTTGTTATAGTTACCTTGTTAAAATCGGCAACCCAAAAAGTGTCTCCACATTGTTGAGACACAGCCAGTGGCAAAAGCAACAGCAACTTAGGATCCTTGAGTTGCATGAATGAATCCAACAGAAGAGAAGCGGTTGATTTCCTCGAGTTGTCTTCGATTATCTTAATGTCACGTACGAAAAAAACGAGTATCAGGATGCCGATAAAACTCGTGACAACACAAAGCAAAATGATTCCATAGAATTGCATATTGTTCGGAGCACTAGACGCCGAGGATAATTTGGCAGGACTATTCTTCATTTCAAAACTGGATCCCAAATCTTGGTTGCAATAATCGGCACCACAAAAATCGGGAACATCTTTGGATGCAGCAGAACTGATGCCGATGTCGGAAGAATTGGCCATGATTGCGAGTAAATTAAACGGATCAGCTACTTCGATCATGCTGAGAGGATCAGTTGTTGCAGATGATGATCGCTCCGTTCCCAGGATCAGTGAGGAACACAGATTGCCAAAAATGGCAACCGCCTTCAGTCCGAGAACGTGGAGGACGAACATCCTCGAGTAAACTCTGTCCTTGTCCTGCTCAAAGATTGAACTGTACTGGTGAGCGATGTTTCCTATGTAGGTTCGCGCTGCCATCGAAAAGATGGCCATGCAGAAACCTCCCAGTATTGCAGTGGGAATAAGCGTGTACCAAGTGGGATAGAAATTTCCGCTCAAATTGAGCACGTAGACGCAACTGGAGACGAGCAGCGTGGTCTTGCAGCCCAGTTTGTTCAACGTGAGCGATGATGCGATGCTCCCCAAGATTGCACTTCCGGTGATTATGGCCGGCACGATGACGCCTAGACCTTCGCTGTAGATGGAACTGAATATCGGAGCCATGATTATCTGTCCCGCGAGGACCAGAGCGCTTCCAAGATTCAGGAAAATGGCGGTGAACCAGAGTCCATTGTGAATTACTCTTCTGCTTCTCTTCGGCCACTTTGTATCCACAAGCGGATCCGCTTCCGTCGCCGATGATCGAGTTCCAATTGGATCACCCACATCGACATAACCAATGGACTCTGACAGTGAAATTGCAAAGCATTTAGCATCCTTCAGGTATGCCATATTCGTACCGGATATATATGATAAGCCAGTAAAAATAACATACGGTGTATATTAAGAGTGTGTACAGGCACTTCAAATTTTAGGCATACGTTCATTCATCGTATTTTGAAAGCCAATGTTTATACATCGAAATGAACGATATAATCACAATATCAGCCGTTCGAACGCCCAAACTCGAGCATTAATGATCTCTTAACTGTCTCGATACATTTGCAGAATGTGCTAATAATTTGCTTTCACTGTATATTCGTATTGTACATTTAAGTACGAAAGTGCCAGAGTTCAGTATTATTATCAAATGCATTTATTCTTTTTCACATAAGTTTCAAAGGTTCAAAGAATGACATTTCGTGAAATTTCAGATCCAGATAAAAGCTGAGTACAGCTAGCTGAGGGTTCAAAGGAGAGGATATTTTAAAGTTGATAAAATTAAAAATATTATTAAAGGAGGGCGCATGCTCCAGTTTAAAATAAATAATTTGATAAAATTAAAAATATTATTAAAGGGGGGCGCGCGCTCCAGTTTAAAATAAATAATTTGATAAAATTAAAAATATTATTAAAGGGGGGCGCACGCTCCAGTTTAAAATAAATAATTTGATTCTTGAAATGCGGAGTTTTTTAAATCAATTCCGCATCTCTTTACAGTCACTGTGTCGAAAAAGGTATTGAAATCCGTCTCATAATTTGTCTGGAATTCGAAACGATGTAATGCGATATCGTTGTTTTATGGAGGGCATGCTGGGTATCAGAAAAAAAAGAATTTCTGAACCACTTCCGGCATTCAGGAGTTATTTTTAACCAGTGTTGGATACAACAAAATATTTTGAGCCACAAATATTAGTTTGTTAACTTAAACACAAACTTTAAAAAAGCTTCATGTCGCTTGAAAGATTCGAACCAACAGCTGCATGTTGAGGGGTGACCTCTGCTGGTGCATACGCGTTACACGGTAGCACAGTTTTACCGGAACTGAACCGGAAACTCTCAGAAAAAGGCGCAACATTTCAAAACATTGTAACTCAGGTATTCATGGAGCGACTTCATTCCAATAAATCATGAAATTTCTTTTAAAAAACCCAATAAATAATAGGCTTAGAACTAAAATCAAAAAAGGTCGAATCAAACTGGAGTGCCCCTTTAAGACTTTCTAAACTTGATTTTCAATCTAATTTAGGGCATTAATTGTAATTCTGATAATAACTAATTATAAGCTATAGATATACTGTAGTAGGCCAATTAATATCAAAAATGAGCTCAATATTTTCAATTCTATTCCATTATATTCGTTGGCCCAATTCTGAGATTAAGTTGATGGACGACATTACAGCTAATGTACTCTAGATTATACAGATGTTTGACATTAAGGCGGACGTTTAATCTCAGATGGCAGATCAAAGATGGGTCACATTTTATCTCGGATGATAGATTAAAGGTGAAACATACGAGCGTACAATGTATAATCTAGTTATCTATAGATCATAGGAACCTTGATAATAAATACTTTTTTTAGAAATCATCATCATGATCCAGGAGCAATATATATAGAGCCTAGAAGGTTTTTGCGACCAATTTCAAGTGCCCCAAATATACCCGCCATTTTGGGTCTAGAAAGAAGCTTTTTTTTACTGGGTTTGACCCTTAAGTTAGGGTGTTGTGTTGCTAGACCTCTGTGATATTGAGCTTTTTATAGATTATATTCAAATTTTAAATTTAAATATTGCGGATTTGATTATGAATATTGCCTATTTGCAGTCAGAGCGTTGCATCGCAATGATCGCTTGATCCTCTCACAAGACTTGATGTAAGCCTAATGCTCACATGTCTCCGCATGATGTCTACGCAAAAACATTATTAAAAACATAACCAAATATTAAAGGGGTTTGCTTTTTGATCTCTGTATTGAACAGTCGTTCACCACTTGGCGCGCTTTAACAGCTTAAAAATCACATGTTAATCCAATGCCCCCCCCCCCCGTTACAAGGAGGTTCTTTTAACCCGCTACATAGAGCCTCCTTGCCCTGCTTCTCTATTGAAGCTAGGTCTAAATTCCTTCTTAATCTGGATAAAGGTGATTTTCTCCATCATCTAGAAATGATCACCTAGATGATTTTATCTAGATGATACCCAACACTGCATAATTATTTTGCTTTGACTAAAGTGCATTACCGGTAGTAATTAATACAAACTAATTCTGTGTCCAACTCGATATGTTTGCATTTTTTCTAGTCAGTCACCCAATTAATGAGTCCAAATATCTTAACTAAGTTGATCCTAATCTTGCCAGGCTAGACCAACCTTTCTAAAAAAAAGCAGGAGACGGTGGAAACCAGCAGCGTAAATTGATAGCCCAACGCGCATGGGGCTGTTCGATTTCCATAGAGGGGAAAGATTGCGATAAATCTAGCGTGGTATTATACCGAACATGTAGAAACGTGGTGATTGTCTGCGATCAGTGAGATTGCCCAAGTCCAGCATTTTATTGGCTGGTCAGAAACGACCTACTGTACTTGAAGTCTCTTGGGCTGCGATTGTGAAAAAAACTGTTTCAAGCAGATGCAGAAGAAAAAAAAAATGCGCAAATGAGGATCAAATGAACGTCTGTTGCGATTAGTGAATACCGGGATTTCGGATGAGATTACGATTATACATGTAAATACAATTAGGGCTTGAACAGGATTGCTATTAGAAAAAGTGTGATTTAGGCTAGGATTGGTTGGGACTGATTAGGCCTATAACTGATTTGGGCTAGAATTGAAATGAGGATCAGAATTAAGATCGGTATTGCCGGTATTGGGTTTTTGTCATATTGAACTAGGATTGGGATTCAAATTAGGATGAAAACTGTAATTATAATTGAGACTTGGTTAAGTCTGGAAAGTGCGAATCGGGCCTGGATATCAATTATAATTCGGTTTGGCCTGCAATTTGGATAAAATCAAAATGATCTAATGAAGTGATCATCAAAGTGGCTCGAAAATCAGCAAAATGTTGAGGGTGCTCACTGATCAGTAAGGACGTTCATAAAGTGCTTTTCAGATTAAACATTGCAATTGGCAACATTTATATTGGATAATCTCCCCCCATCTATAAAATCAGGGTTTTCCTTACATGATGTAATGGATGATTGAACCCATACTATTCTAATTCTATTCTAATTCTATTGTTCTCAGGAAGAACCAGGGAGGAGGAGGAGGAGGAAGACCAAAATCATTATTTTAATTTTAGCATTTATCTGTTGCCAATCGCAATGTTTAATCTGAAATGCAACTTTTGAACGTCCTTAAGACTGATCACACTGGTTTCACACGAACGACAATTTGCAACGACGGACGAAAACTTCCGTCGTTGACCGTTTCACACTAACGATTTTTTCAACGACGAACGATTCGTCGTTTTCGTCTGTCGTTGAAAAAAATCGTTAGTGTGAAACGCTCAACGACGGAAGTTGTCGTCCGTCGTCCGTCGTTGCAAATTGTCGTTCGTGTGAAACCAGCATTAATGCTTCAGTGTGACACTCGAAACTTTACGACAAAGACAAAATGGCCGCCGTGTCGGCGTGTCTTTGTTTGATGAACGCGACTACGCGCTCGCAACGCCATCTAGGCTGAAACTCGTCAAATAAATGGATCGCGCAAGGTAATCCACATATTTCGTGTGCGTCGTCGTCGTCGCGTTCATCGGTTTCATCGTTTGCTCAAGTTTCTAACCAAACAAGACGAACGAGGACATCAAACAACGACGACGACGACAAAGTGTTAACTCAAGGGATATTTATGTTCATGCTCTGGCCACAGCTCGTCCAATAAATTAAATTATAATAAAAACAAAGTAATTTAGAGCATGCTTTATATTTATTTATAATTATATACTCGTGTTTAGAAGAAGAAGAAGAAAAAAAAGCATGGCCATAAAGATTCGAAAACATGAGAAAAAGATAGGCAGCCCAGTTGTTTGGTAAAATGTCCGTCCGTCCGTCCGTCGTCCCCTTGCTTCATGAACGCGAACGAGCTGGGCAACATTTTTGGCAATAGAGATTTACGAGGTTGATTCTGCCTGAAATTTCCACCTAGAATTCAGAGTGGAGGATTTATATTTTAAATTTACAGATGTATGTATACTTTTTTCAGGTGTTAAATGTGACAAGAGTAGAAAAAAAAAAAAAAAAAAAAAAAGCAAGAGAAAACAAATCGTGGCAAGGTTGATTTGTAGCCCATTAAAAGTAAATAGTTCAAGTCCTTTATCTAACAAACCCTGATATTCCTGGAAGTCAAAAGAGAGGGAGGGGGATACAGATGGGTAGAGGGGGTACAGATGGAGGGGTGGAATGAGGTGGCGGGTAAAGCTTCTCAATTAGGCCTAACTTAATACTGTGACGTATTGTTACATCATCAACATTGAAGGCATTAAAGCTGAACATTTGGCAAAAGAATGGCCAAAAAAAGCAGACGACGAATTGTAGGTTGCCTACCTAAAAATTGCGCCATACTAGGATGAAAATGATGAGCATCTAATCAGAACTGGATTAAATGGCACTTGTAGGGGAAAGCAGGGCAAAATGGGGTACTTGGAGTGTTTTTGTAATTTTTTTTGAAATAAAATCTATAATCGATATGCAAATTGCGTTTGCATTACTTTATAGGAAACATACTAAGGTAGATTATACTATTTCCGGTTTGTCAGAAGCCCCAGCCTGATTTCCACTAAGTACCCCGTTATACCCCGCTTTTCCCCTACTACGCTCTGTATTACGTTATTTTGAATGTTTTAACTTTCGAGTTAAGGCCACTTTAAGCGCCATCTGCTAGATGCCATTAAAAGCTAATTCTTTGAATCGGCAATCAGCAGCCGCCATCGAAAGGAAATTCGCGACCAGTCGCCTTGCGGCGGGTCAGACTCAAAGACTCGATGATTGTATCGATATGTATCGATAACACACCATTGGCAGACAGGATATGCTGCGCCATTAATGGCTCGCAATTTAACAATTGCGCGCCGGCGACCATATGTGACGCTCAAAAAATATGACATGTCCAATTGTCCATAGTCGCGCGGCCATCATTTAGGGGTTTAACCCAGGCACAGGATGTAAAGACGACGGCCAAGAGATTTATTCATTTCAGGTAAAATCTGCTCGAAAATGCTGATAAGATTTGTGAGCCTCATACACGCTCGAAATGTAATGTCACATGAGGATGCGGACCAATGTTACAAATATTTATCTTGCCCTCCTGTGGCAGTATAGGCTTATAAAGGCCTACACAATACATATATATATATAGGCCTACAATTGTATATATACAGATGTATATACAAGTATTTTTTGTTGTGGAAAACATGTTATAGGATTGTAGAAAAATGCGACAATAAAGAAACTGTTGCCAGAAACACCACCTGCTCCAATAAAATAAAATAAAATGAAATGTCAGGGCGAAATAAAAAAAAAGCCCAAAAAACTCGCAATAGGCCTACGAGCGAGAGAATATTCATGAGTTTCTGACATGAAACCCAGACGATATGAATTTTAACTTTTAAATAGGCCTATTGTAGATTGTCATGTTTCATTTTCGTCTAAATTTCAGCCCACAATGGACCCGATAACAACAACACATGGCCGCGTTACGTCATAGATAGCAGCGCAAAATAAAGCTTGGTACTCGCGTATGCGACTAAATCGCGTTCAATTAACTTAGTTGAATTCATCTCTCCAACAGGTTAAAATTGAGTAGGAATTTCACAAAAATTAGTTGAATCAGATTTTTTTTGCAAAGCGTATTGTCTGCGCTCTACCGAGGTAATATCGTCCGTGAAAATATTTGTAGGATTCACATTTTCGCCGCTAGGAACGCTGCGGCACTCAAATGTTAATTCGCGACTCTGTTTCCCTTTCATGGTGGCAGCGCAATGTCGACTCAATGGCAAAGTTTCATTTTAATCGCAGACAGCAGACGACGCTCATTTCCGGTTTACATGGTCTCTATATATGCAATGTATTGTTTGGAACATCCATGTACATCCCAGAGACTATAGAATAGAAGACACCGCACGCGGCGACAAAAATGAAGCCAAAAAAAACTGCGATCACGTGACCATTTTGACGTCATTGTCGGCAAAATGGCGGCCCACAGTGTTCTTATGATTTCATTCTCT
>JAQIYI010000643.1:0-16835 GCA_034700265.1 Polyzonium germanicum | reverse complement strand
GCTTCATCAGGTTCAACCTTCCCGAAAGCCAAGCCACAACATGGGGTTTTGGCTATTGTGCGTAAAGCTGTGTTGCGAACGTTTTTGTTGCCATTTTTTTGGACTTGGTAAGGCACCATAAAATTTCATTAGTTCGTTTTTTATTGCTTGCGTCTTTGCTAATGCTCTAGCAATATTTTATTTTAAATTTGTAGGTGGGTCCAGCAGACGAGTCGTAAGTTCGCATTCCTGCTTTTAGCACTTTACCTCCTTCAGTCTTCAGCATTGCTTGTTGTTGCGACGCAATTCACTTCTAAGGAACAGGAGGTAGGAATCCTTAATACGTTGCTAGCCTTACTTGCAGTTCTCTTTCGTTCAGATGTTAAAATGTAACTTGTTTTGTCGTTGGATTTTTTTTTCTTTGGCAGGACATATCGTTATCTGAAGTATTAAGTCCGTTAGTGATAACGGTTGTGCTGGGAACAATTTACTCTCAAGTGGTGTCCACTACAAAGCCTCTCCCTATCAGTATTTCTTCGTTTAGAAGACTAAAAAGGTACGATTGCCTGCATTTGTTGTTTATCGAACGTATGATCATGGTTATAGGAGGTGCTGAAGCTTCATTCAAACCATTTCCTTTTAAAAAATCTATAGGAAGCGCATGAAGAGGCGTCGTTCCTCGAAAGTTTTCGCTAAATCGTCGATGACGTGTCGGAGTAGTCAAGCAACGACTGAGGCCGCCTTCAGATTCGTTTCCAATGCGTCTCAAGCAGCCGATGACGAAACGACGACGACGACGACGAGCGACGTTGCTGCGTCCTGTCCGAAAGGTTTTCCGGATTCCCAGTCGTCGACGGACAGCGGGGTATTTTCGCAATCGACGCAATTCAATACGAGTCACACGGGACCCGAGGTTCGGATCAGTTCCGTGCTCGAGGATCAGCAGACGTCCGACGAGGCCACACGACACGACAGTGCCGTTCATGACATTAGTTCGGTCGAGCTGGAAACAGATCCGGTGCCGTCCGACACCGAGGTGGAGGCGATCGGCTGTCGCGCTGGGAGGCGAACTACAGCTTGTGTTGGCAAGCAAGCTGGCATTCAGAACTTGGAATTGAACCAGTTCCTGTTGAAAAGACGCGTTCCTCATCCTCTGTACTGTTCGATGGGAAGCTCACATCATCGACATCGCGCCAACAGTTCTGGTGAATCGGAAGTGGACACCACGTCTTCAAATACTCCAATAAAGGTATGAAATTTTGGATGCATTATTTTAGTGTGTTGATTGAAGTTAAAATGATCAATGGATCAACCTACAGGAGAGCCCTTCGGCCGCGGACTTGGAGTGGGGTATGACTACGGATGGTACCGATGGCGAACATAGCTACGAATCGGATAGCGAATCGGAGGAAACCGACTTTTCGTCACCGGTTCATGATGACCCGTTTTGCTGGGAATATCATGGAGTAAAAACCTAGCTTTTTCCAAATTTTAGATTATCTACATGTAGCTGCTAATGCACTCGCTACGAGCCCTACAAGATTTGTAATTGAATTTATTTTTTTTTCAGGTGAGCTCTTCATCCATTTTTAACCCGTCCTGTACTGCCTCAGACAAAGGTACGCTTATGCAATTTTTCAATTACCGTATGCCTCGTTTAATTTTTAATTATTCTGGCGCATCTCTGCTGCTCAAACTGGTGAAGTTTTGAAATTTCCTTGTTATTTCTTTCGAAATTATGTAACGTTTCCACGGCAGCCAAAGGTACGCACACGTGACTGCCGTGAATCCTCTAAATTTTTCTAAGGAGGTTTGATTTCTACTCTTCATTAATCCTTATTTTTCGTTGTTTCCTTTTATTTGATTTCGTTTAATTTCCCGTTTTATGATCCCAATAATTCCGATATTTTCACCTCTCATTCTTCCCTTACCTCCACTTCCGTTCTGCGCATACTTGTTGCAATATGTTGCATTTTGCATTTTTTACCATTAGTTGCATGTCTTCATTCCCTTCGTTTTATTATATGTTTTGTTTTTTTTTCTTTCACGTTCTCTTGTAGGAGCTCGATCCGTTCAAGGTATTATTGTTTTTTCTTTTGTTTTAGATAAATGTTTGTTGTATTTTGCATATGAGATATTATTTGTACCATATTATATTGCAGCACTAGCCTAGTTTGTGTTTTAGTTTGACCACTTCTTGTTTGGTACCAAAACCACACAGTCCCGCGCAGTTTTTGTTACACTTAGGTTTTAGGGGATGAAGTCACACCAGTTCCCATATCCTACGATTGCATCTAGTCTTATTTTAACCTTTGAAAAATGACTAATTGGTCTCTAATTGGGACTTTGCTCACTTTGCCCTGAAATTCTAGAAAAATAAATTATCGACTCAGCTAATTACCGTCATTCCGCGAGATTTATATTTAAAATTACGGCGTATTTTAAATAAACTAGGCCTAATTATATATTTGAATTTTATGAAGCTGCTTTGAATATTCAAATCACGCAACGACAGTATTTGTTCTTTCCTGCACGATATTTAAGTGAGCTGTACCATCTGGGAGGGCGTTGAGTGCAAGAAGGCAGACCTTTGCGCGTTGGACATCACATCGGCAATCGTATGCAAGGTGACTCTGATGCCCGAGAGCACCGACTACTTCGTGTGCGGACTGTGCTCGGCCATTGCAATGGCCCTCATGCCGGTCGTTTTTCGGACGCAGGACACGGCTCGAGATCTGCTCAACGACGTCACACACACCGTAGACGTTCTCGCCGACCTGTCCATGCCCGGCATGCACGAGATGGACCGCATCCGCCAAATGTTCGCCGCCACTTTCGCCGCTGAAAACTTGCCCACTGCATACGTGTCGCTCGTAACCGTCGTCGAGCGGTTCTTTCTTAGCCTTTGTTTCTTTTTCCTGCTTTCCGTCGCCGAGCGTACATTCAAGCAGGTCACTATATTGTGCTCGCAATTCTAACTATTTAAGCTTACTTTCAAGTGGCCAATCAATAAGCCTACTAATTGTTATGACTTTTTTCAGCGGTTTCTTTACGCCAAGCTCTTTTCGCATATCACGTCTTCAAGGCGATCCAGGCGCTCTGAACTTCCCCACTTCCGACTGAATAAAGTCAGGAACATAAAAACCTGGCTTTCTGTGCGCTCCTACCTCAAGGTGAGCTTCGTTTCGTTTTTTAGTACGGTAACTGCGGACTTGTTAAACTTGAATTTACACTGTATGTTTACTTTTTCTCAAATGTATTTCATTTTTAAGAAACACGGTCCACAACGATCAGTCGATGTCATCGTTTCGGCTTCATTCGTCATTGCTCTGTTGTTAATTTCCGTTCTTTGCGTTCAAGTAAGATTATTTTTTTTTTAATTTACATTTTACCTGTTCTGATTTTATTAGACTGCCTTTGACGCCTTGATTGGCTTGATTATTAATCTTAATTGAGCAAAAATTTTAAACAGATTCTCAAGGAAAGCGAGCATTTCTGCGAATATCTTTACAATTGGGAGATACTCGGGTGGAGTCTAGCTATCGGCGTCTACTTATTGAGGTTCATGACCCTGGGGGCCAAGATCAATAAGAAATACCGAAATCTTTCAGTTCTTCTCACGGAGCAAGTGAGTGACGCATTTTACGGAGGTAAATAGTTTATAAAAACCTCAAATACATGTATAATTACTTGATTTTTTTTGTCAGATAAATTTGTACGTGCAAATGGAACAGAAGCCTCAGAAAAAGGAAGGATTAATTCTGGCAAACAATGTTCTTAAGTTGGCGTCACAATTGTTAAAGGTTTGAAATCGGAATTCTGACGAACGAAATTACTTATTATTTATCTTAATAAATCTTAATTTATTCATTTTTTTATTGTAAATTTAGGAGTTGGAGAGTCCGTTTAAAATATCCGGATTCTCGGCCAATCCGTATTTGTACAACATCACGAAGCTAGTGATTTTGTCCGCATTTTCTGCCGTCCTGACTGAGCTACTCGGTTTCAAGTTGAAGCTCTACAAGATCAAGATCAAGTGATTACAATGAAGGTTGTGAGTTGCAGTTTTTCTTTTTTTTTCTTTCTAGTTTTAATTTGACTGATGCCCAGATTCAGTTGCAAATATTTATACGATGGTCAACTCATGATTAATTCAGGAAATGACCACGTGGTTAATACGTGCACCTGAAATGAATACCAAGCGCGTCTCTTCAGCTTAGTTTACCATGGTAAACGATTGTCACGGAGAAATCTCCGATCAAAATATTACAGTATAAGTTATAATTATAGATGATTATAATGGAGTAGATCCCATATTTAATTAAGTAAGCGGTATTAATAAGGGGAAGCAAATCATTTTAGTAGATTTTCATCTTATAGCTTAAGCTTTATACTTGGTTGTACCTCTTTATAGGTTAACCGCAGTTAAAAATACAGCTGCATTATGGTGGCTCAGAAGGTAAATCGAATACAGGCCCATTTATATCGCGATTGCATATTTAACTGCACTTAACTTTTATAGTGGTAATTTAGTGTAAAGCTACGTCCCGACTAGAAATATTTAACTGGAGTTGATAACAAATGATAAGCATTTTAGTTAGATGGCTCAGATGTATAATTTAAAATTAGAACAATTATAAAACTGTATGAAAGCTTTTGGCTAGAAAAGATTTTTAGTATTTTCCACCTGGGCCATCATAATTATATCGTTCTCGTTCCTCATGTAGATAGTATACATACCTATATGCAGCCATATTTTTTCCCCCGTTTTTAGCCCATTTTTTGGCTAGTGTTTAATTTACAAACAAATTTTTAACTTTGTGAGTTTAGAAATATTTTAGAATTTGTTTTTGCAACTTTATGATCAACACCTTCTGGATTTGTCCTGAGTTAAATTTGTATTTTTGATATTTATCTAGTCTCATATGCTCGTTTACACTGCACCTGTTTACACAGTATGAGATACAATTAATTTTGTTTTGTTTTGTTTTGTTGGGTGGGGGAAGGGGTAAACGCTCACTTTGTGTGAAGTGTGCCCATTGCACAGCTATAATATGAGCATATTGTTTTTATTTTACCGAAATACAACTAGGGGTAGGTAGCTATCGATCGAGTGTCCACAGTATCGAATCATTCGAGTAAGAATTAACGTTCAGGAATATATTGACATAATTAAGATTGAATTATATTATAGATGAGTTATTGATTTTTATCGTTTGTTGCTAATTAAGTAATTATACTCCGCACTTTTAGGTGGCGACATAAACCTGTCGTGGTTTGCGCATAACCAACACAACATAATTAAATCGTATATTGTAATTTCTAATAATCCTAAGATTTTTGGGACGTTTATTTATTTTATTTTTTATGGCAAAAACTAGGCAGTTTTTTCTAAAGATTTATGTTAATTTCTTATGTTATTTTTAAGTACGCGGTATATTCGATCATCATTTAATTATCATAGATCAAGCTTCAATTCATATGTTTTGTACATATTTAATTGTGTTTAATTCTGACTTAAGAAAAGCCACTTTTTTTCTATTACATGTATTTGCTTCTCAAAAAACACGATTTCCAATTGGAATTTCAACTAACACTTTCGCTACTTAATTTTCTTTTGTCTCGTTAGAAATAGCTAAGGCTGGAAGCATTGATTTTAGCTCCGCAAGTAATTATTTCTGTTAAGTTATTATTACTAAAGATTTTTATGCTCATATATTCGGGCAATTTTAGTGATAATTATTAGGGATTCGTAGTGAGCATCGTTCGTGGCAATAAAATAATTATGACTATGTATTATTGTTTTACTGTTAACAAATAGTTAAATTTTTACATTAACCTTAGTTTATTATTATTTGATATTTAGGTCTATTCATTATTAGTCATTATTTATTTGTTTTTTATTCATTATTACCAGTAGTTATTATTGATTATTAAAACTTATTTATTAATAAGCATCAATCATTAATAATTATTAATTACCGTATTAATAATTCTTTATTATTAAACATTATTTATTAATAAGTATTAATCATTAATAATTAGTAATTACCGTATCAATAATTATATATTATTAATAATTCTTTATTAATATTTATTTATTATTAATTATTTATTTTTTGAAATAATTGCATAAATGCAGTGGTTGCAGTTTAGCTCACTAGACGGCGATCGTGTCGCGCGTTTCCGATTTGAAATTCCGGAGCTGCGCGCTAAGCGTTAAATCCTCATTGATCGCGATCACTCGGAGCGCTCCGAGTAGATCCACTCTGACCGGCGTGGTGTGATTTCTTGCGTGAATCGCGTGACCTCGTCTGGTATTCAAAATTTCCAATTCATTGCATTGTGGAGGTTCAGCATGGACTTGCCGAGGACTAGAACGGTGAGCGCAGGGTCCGATCGGTCCGGACCGATCCAAGATCCCTTCTCGAGCATCAACGAACGTCCCGTCGACGACATTTCTTTGGAGTTCTTTTACAGACCACACACGGTGACGCTGCTCACCGTGTCCGTCATAAGCCTACTCTACGCCGTCTTCACCAGGTGACTAGTTTAGTTAGTTAAGTTAGTTAATTAGACCGTAGACCTTGTGCTTATGACTTAAATTTGGGGTGTCTGCAGTATCTGCCACATAGAGCAAATTAGCCTACATGGCTCCTTGTGCTTCCGTCAGGCCTAGGGCATGGCCTGCCGTCTGACGATAGTGCAATCCTCAGACACGGCCGTCTGAGGATTAGGTTATTCCTCGGACATAGCTGTATGGGGACAGATATGACAGAACACCCTAGGATTGTTTCGTCCTCAGATATGCGCGGCTGCATCAGACGTCTGCATCATGTCTGGCCTCAGACAAACCCGTCTGACGATTAATGTTGGAATTGGGCCCACTGCTCCGATACGATACGACAATGCATCCCGAATGAATTGTTTCATAAGGATCGCATGACGTCATTCCGACAATCCGATAAGTGAGTTGCCATAACAACGAACGGATTGGCGTACGTTATCGTATCGGAACAGTGAGGCCCGACCTTTAGTCTGACGATTAGTCAAACCATATACATGTGTATTAGGTCAGAATGTGGATCACGATCTCATCACGTGACCGCGAAATGTCTTATAATTACTTGCATCGGTATATGGATAGTATTGTCCCAGTAGGCCTATAATTTACTTTGCGTGTCAATTCGTCTTCGCCAATGTTTACATTTCAGACCATATTTGCGGCATGCGCGCGGCTAGTCTTTGTGGTAGCAACCGTGTTTATGAAATGCGCCTAAACATTCTGTTTTTTCGGTGTTTGCATTATTGCAGAGATGATTCAAGTTTTGAGGACAACATCTGGAGTGGGCTGTGCTGCGTCGTCTTCTTCTTCCTCATCGTCAGCGTTCTTGCGTTTCCAAATGGTAGGATCGTATTTTAGGCGACACTCGCACGCAGATGCGTTTAATTGCGTCATTATATAATTTGCAAGTAGACATAACATTAATCATTAATTTAGGCTGCATGTTTTAATGCCTATGTTAGGCGTATACGTATGCCTCACTGCTGATTGAATCACAGGAAGGCTTCTCGTGTAAAAGGATTTATCTTCCACGGCCTTCTCTTCATTTCCACTTTACAGTAGCTTTTTTAATTTTCGTTCTAGGTCCCTTTACAAGACCTCATCCAGCTGTTTGGCGAATCGTTTTTGGTGAATAATTTGTCAACATGGGATTTCATTTTCCATCCTAGGTTTATTTATTTTTAATTTGTT
Organism: Polyzonium germanicum; assembly: GCA_034700265.1. Classification (NCBI taxonomy): domain Eukaryota; kingdom Metazoa; phylum Arthropoda; class Diplopoda; order Polyzoniida; family Polyzoniidae; genus Polyzonium; species Polyzonium germanicum. The sequence goes on along the minus strand of JAQIYI010000643.1, from coordinate 9,100 downwards.
CTTTTTCTTACTTTTTTTAGGGATCAGCGTACTTTATTTGCTTGCCCTGCTGCTCATTCTATTTCAGAACTTCGAAACTGTCAAGTCAGCCATGTTCTGGTTCTACCCAGATCTCAAGAACTTCCATATTGACATGGATAAAGTTAGCCTCGTTTTTCTTAGTGACTTATTTTGTTGTTTGCACTCATGATTTAAAAGAATATTTTTTCAGGAATACGGCGTCAATTGTTCGGACGTAACTTTCGAACGCGTCATCCAACACTTGGACATCTTCGCATTTGCCCACTTTTTCGGCTGGACGTTGAAGGCTTTGCTCGTGCGTCATTACGGGATTCTTTGGACGATCAGCGTCATGTGGGAAATCACGGAAGTATGTCGCGAGGTCCGAATTGGAAGCAATTCAAGTGACGCATTAAATTTTATCCGCATTGATCTTTTTGCTTTTATTATTTTTTAAAGATTGCTTTCGCTCACCTGTTGCCAAATTTCATCGAGTGTTGGTGGGACGCCATCGTTTTGGACATCCTGCTCTGCAATGGGCTAGGGATCTGGTTTGGAATGTTCATATGTCGCAAGCTTGAGATGCGAATCTACAATTGGGAAAGTATTAAGTGAGTTACTAATCTATATTTGTGAGTCTAAAAACCGTGTGACTGGGTTTCATTTTCATGCGTCTATTCTTGACGAAAAATAACTTTCAATCCGCTCGTTCCATGCAGAGATATTCAAACGACGACTGGAAAAATTCGAAGGGCCGTTTTGCAGTTCACACCGGCAAGGTGCTCTTAAATCACTATTTAATTAAGCTATTTTATTATTAATCAATTATTTTATTGTAATCCGGCAATTGAATTTTATTTTATTTTTTAATTCGCAGCTGGACCCATGTCCGATGGCTTGATCCAAATTGCACGTACATGCGTTTCTTTGCTATCTGCGAACTTGTCATCATCTGGCAGGTACTTCTAAACGTCTGAAACCTGAACTAGCTGATAATAAACTAATCAATTTTAAACGCTGTCTCTACTTGTGTTAAGGTGTCAGAATTGAACACGTTCTTCTTGAAGCACATCTTCGAGTTGCCGGCCGGCCACGTCCTGTGTGTGGCTCGCTTAATATTGATCGTGCTCATCACTTCTCCGTCTGTCAGACAGTTCTACGTCTACGTCACTGACACTCGTTGCAAGCGGGTTGGCACTCAATGCTGGGTGTTTGGGTGAGATTATTACATAACTTTTTCTCTTGTCTAACTTTTAAATCTATAACGTGACTTGTTTAAACACCATTTAGTGCCATTATTTTCACCGAAGCCATAATCTGCATCAAGTTTGGCTCTGAATTGTTTGCGCGCACCGCAATGGTTCATATACTCATTTGGCTTATCATTCAGGTTGGTTATAGAAAGAAAAAAATCTATGTGCCCTAAAAAGGTTTTACAGATGTCTCTTGATTCTTGCAGTTTCTACTAAGCGTGGTCTGTCTGTATTTTTGCGTTATTTGGGCCACAAACACGAAGGCAAGTTGCGCGATTTTTTTCTCTTTAAAATTATTAATTCAGAACATGAACGAAAATTCAAAATTGTCAAATTTACATTTTCAGGTGGGAGAGTCGAGACCTGACGGTCAAGTCGACGACAACGTTCGTCAGTCTCGCGTCAGCAAACGATCCAAGTCGTCGAACAAATTGGAAGTGGAAGGTGGTTCGACGGTGACGAGAAGAAAAACCAAGTCCACAAACGGATTCCTCACGTCGTGACAGACTTTTTTTCTGGATATTCTGGATAAACGCAAAATGTGAGTCAAAATTTATTAATTTAATTTGAAAGACGAAGGTAATCCTAGTCCAATGGCTTATTGATAACCGTACCTCTCCAATTCCTGCTCCAGTCATCCCCTTTTTCCTCACCCCTTACATATTTAACGTGATCACGGCTTTGTGGAACTTTGCAGTTCACGCGGCTGTTACCTTGCCAAAATAGTTGTAGTTTGCTTAACTAGCAGTAAGTAACTTATTTCGTATGGTATTTTTGACTGTATTTTTACAGTTGAGTAAGATATACTCGTATGCTTACTGCAGATTTGAACCCTCGTTTATGTATTCTACGAAAGTATTTGAGCAGTCATAACTGTACTGATCACAGCATGCGTTTTGTTGGTGTTGAAAAACTTTAAAAGTACGATCACGCGCGCCTTGTTTTATTTATTTTAATGACGTGTTTTATCGGTTTTTTTTTATTACTGATCATGCACTGTGGCAGCGCCCAAAAATATTTTAGTAGACCTAAATAAAAAAAAGTAAAAACTAAATGTCGACTTCAGCATGTGCTAGTTATTCACTGCTAACCGGAAGTGGATTTTATTAACACCAAAATAAAAACTGAAATTTTATTAATTCTTGTAGGACTATAAACCTTCTGGTAAAGATGGACCTTTTACTTAGTACGGGTACATGATACGCTGTCTCTAGGATAAAAACAAACCAAACAAATGCGAACGTTATCGTACTTTTCTAGTAGATAAGTAGGGTCAATGTTTGTATTACAAGTATCAGTTATCGCGTGAATATTGAACGGATGACTAAAGTTAAAAGTTTACAAAATTCTTTTAATTTCCTAGGCAAAGGTTCGCGTATTTTTCCTTATTTGTTCATTCGTCAATTTGAATCTCATTTATTTCCTTTTTCATCTTTTGTTTGGTTATTTTTATTTTCTTATTATCTTGTTATTTTTAATATAATCTTTCTTTTGCTCATACGGTACCTAATTCGGGATAGTTTAGACTGGTTAGTTATAGTATCCCAAAATAACAGTGTAGTTTAGTTTTGAACATCTACGAATGTTCGTGGTCGAATTGGATCAAAACAACAAGGTTCTAGAGCTATTAATCCGAACCTTAATTTATTTTAACAACCTCAAAATGCACCATTTTGTCTTGCTTTACCGTAAAAGTATTTTTTGCGTTGAGACATGCCAAACACGATTCCTTTATTAACGGGATTTATTTAACCACATATATTCTAACCACTAGTCAATTATTTCAATTGTTTTTGTTCAATATTCACCAATCGCCTGTAACTACAGTTAAATATTCAACTGCAGTTAATGTTGAATGCGATTAGTTACGAAGTGCGAACCGAGATTAACGCGCACACAGTCTTTATTTGACCTCAATTGTGTTTGTTGAGATTAGTTTAATGGTCATAAACTAGATTTAACCACATTAAATAAAAAATACATTTCGATAATTGTTTTTAATTTATTTCAATTTTAGCGCTCGTGTCGTGACGTCAGTGCGACGTATGATCACGTGTTTGTGCGCGTCAGCTGTAGACTTGCGCCCTCTCGCGGTGCGAATGGAACTGATTTAAGTTTGTGTTTTATATTTTTATCTGCGCGATTTTAAAAATCGCTTTTGGATGTTGTCCTCCGAGGTTTTCGGCTGTGCCTAGTTTAGCGGTGTCCTGTTGGAGGTCGTTTTTATTCGCGATGGCTGCGTTGGGAGTCGACTCGTACTATCAAGGATCTCGTCTGTTCTGGTGGCTTTCCGATTTGACCGGTCTGCAAATCGATCAGGTATTGTTTAATGGCGCGAGCGAGCATTCCAATTTAGGCCTAAATGTTTTGACAATTTTTCAAGTTTCAAGGCGTTCTTCGCTCTGGCCGCGATCTTCAGATCACGCGCAGCATGTTAGTGCTAGTATAAAACGGTCGACTTAACTAGGTCTTAATTATTCAGTTTATGGCTAGCCAGCCCCTACCTTGTCTGCACTATCCGCCCGCAAAGCATTCAATTTGAAACGATTAGACGCGCCCGGCGCCATTCCACGGCGTGGCACGTGATGCATGCGCGAGTGTATCTAGGCCTAATGTTCATCACGTGATCGCCCTGATCAGCGCGTCGATATGCCGATAATTTATTGGTAAATATGAATTGTCTAATTTGCATGCCTGATACGTCTGTGATGGTACATCAACCATTCAACCTACTCTTAGTATGTACTATGCAGATTCAAATAGGCCTAAGATCCATTTTCAAATGCGCCTCCAGCCCTCCCTACTCCACCCCGAGTTACCCCTTTCGGGAGGGCCTCTCTGCACTAGCTTCTCGCAAGCTTTTTAGGGAACAAAAAACTCAGGCCTAGGCTTATAAATGATAACTCTGACGGCTGGAAGTCGATCCGAGACGTCTGACGCCATGAAACATATATAGGCCTACGCCTGCAGGCACTTATGTAGGCCTACATGCCAAGGCCTATGGTTGACCCGTATTGCGTACATGTACATGACTAGGCCTACATGTGTTACCTTGTGTGGAGTCACAGGATAAGCGACACGTACTGTACGTAAAGGTCAACGTTGGACACGAATGGTTTACGTCATCATTTATCAAATGCGCACTGGTAGAAGTTATCAGTTGCTCACATGACGTCAAACTCTAGCGTTCACGTTTACTTTTACGTGTATTCAATTCAATTCAACTCAAACCAGTACACCTGCATTCAGCCATTTGTGCAGTCACATTAGTGGTCGATCACTTGGAGTTCGCGTGCGAATGTATTTTACGGAAATTCGTATCAAAAATTCGACCATGTATGACGACTACGCTGTATTCAAGACATAGGCCTACGATATAAACGCAGGACAATAAAATTAAGGCTTGTCAAGTTGGCGAATGATGCGCGTTGGCGTTGCTGATGAAAGTTAAATAATAGTAGACCTATTAGCCTATTAGACGTAGGGCAAAAGATCTGCAATTGCGGTAGGCCTAGATGTAGGGCTGTAGGCCTAGGCCAACAAGTACTGCAATTAAATAATTATAGATTAATCTTGTTTGCGTTCAGGTTCAATTAATGAGCGCTCAGTAGGCAGTTAGAAGGTAATGTTTATTTGCTACATAGCCCCACTTCACTCTCCCTCAGAGACCGCCCTGCAGTTGTTCATACAATTGGCCTACATCGTAAATACCATTTCATTTGTAATTAATGGCGAGGAAAAATGTTTGTTTGTGTTTGTCTTCACGTGTGTTTGTTAATGCTTAATAACTTTCTATACTTCGAGTCGTTCCAGGTGAATGGCCAAGTTATCAGGAATTATCTTCAAGTTTATATATGTAGGCCTACGTATAGTTTGCTCAGTGCAGTGAAACACCAGCTTGGAGTGGCCAATTAAATAAAAGTGAAAAGGTAGTTTTGACTCAGTGGTTTGGACAACTGAGGGGGGGGGGGCCGGAGGATATAAACTAAGAAAGTTAGAAAGTGGAACACGAGTGACCAACTGACCAGCTGAACAACATTGCTCTAAGCTTAAGTAAAACTTATAAAAACTTGAAAGTTTTACTTTTTTTTTCCAATTTTGTTCTCTTACCTTCTCTGAAGCGTTCAAAAGTTCATTCAACTTTCATTGAAAACCAAAGCTTAGGCCTAGTTTCAATGTGATCAGTTCCTCAGTGGCGGACATATTTAACGTTATCTGCGTTGAATGACGTGGGCACTAGTCTGGTGAGGTTTTCAAACTTGCTTGTCTGGAACCTTAATAAAGACAACGTAGTCCTGCAGATGTAAATCGGGTGGGTCCTTGGGTTACATTTAACTTACATGTGCATTTAAAAAATTAAAAATCAGGCCTACAAAGTTTGCAATTGCAGAATAGCTGCAGCCTGCGCCATCTAACAACTGTGAGTTTGCGTGGCTTTCAAATCAAAATGTTGCCAAAAGAAAATATATTTAAAAAAACTTTAGTTTTAGGCATATTAGCGTCCTGCAAATTTGGTCGGTACTCGGTCAGGCTTAATCGATTAATCGGGCGTTTCGCGAGTTTCAACGTTCAAAAATTCAACATGGCCCCATTGGACCCTGTGACGTTGGTTATGAATTCCGGTTACTTATATTTGCGCCGTACAAGTGTACAACTCTACATGTAAATGATGTAATGGCATTCTTGTGTTGCCAGCCTCTTGAGCCTTGACGCGACTGTAATTTCATAGTACCAAGTCTTCCATGATGATGACATAGGCCTAAATCATGCGCTTATTTTCTTTCCAATTTATTATTGGAGGGGGAGGACAAAAGACAAATTGACACATGTAGAATAACTGAATAACTGCCGGTATGTCTAATGAAATTATAGGCCTACAGCACTGCTGTAGGACTATTTATCAATTAGGCATAAGCTGTAGAAATTTTCTATAAAATAAATTAATGACAAGGAGAGGGTTTTATCCCCGAAAATAAAACCGACAAAATTAATGAATATTTCATGAAGAAAGTTTGAAAAGCGTCAAAATCTCATCGCGTTTTTTTGCATCCGCCGCGCTGTCGCGTCACAACTAGCGCCATTAGATAAACGTTCCCATATAGCGAGCAGCTTCATTCTTAATTTATTTTATTTACTCAGTAAAAGAAAATAGATTTCTTGTAGCTTTTGAAGCTTTTTTCGTCATTTCCGCGCGAATATACGATGCATATATAGAATACTGGGGATGAGAGAAGCGAGGATTCAACACCCAATGATCCTAAAAATAAATGAGAAAGCTGGGCTGCGCCGCCTGAGTTGACTGGGTTATTTTTGAGAAACAAAATGACACGTTTGTTGACTAAAAGTGTGACCTACCATGGCACTTGACTAGGCGCAAAATTATCTAGTCTATATAGTTCCATATACTGTGGCTGTATAGTCTCTACCTGACGAGATCAGTTTTAATTAGTTTAACTAGTAAACAAAGCTGGGCGACAAAGAGTCGACATACCGCTATAATAGGTCTTGCATGCCTACCCAGCCTATAGCTATGGGGGGAGAAAAAAATAGGCCTACCGTCGAAATGAATGTTGGGCCTTAACCGGAAGTTACATTCTAAAACGTTTTATGTGCTGTATGTACAAAGTGTTTTTATTTTATTCTTTCAATTTAAATTTTAATTCCAAGTAGTCCTAGGCCTATTACAACATGCGGTTGGCGAGGTGGGTGGTTGGGAGGGGGCGAAAGATTAATGATATCGTAGCCCTACTGTGTGCTGGTCTTAATCATAGCCTAGTTTACACGGGAAAAATTGCTTCGTTTCCTTGTTTAGCCCTAACCAGTAGTGTTTTATTGCTTTTACCGTCGATATTAACTTCCTGTTTATTTTACTTTTTTTAGACACACTGACATCATTTTTCACTTTTTTCAACTTGATTTTGCGAGTGGATTTTTATTTTAGTTTTTTGTTTCGTTACGTGACCCCAGAGGAATATATTCTCTCCAAAGATGTGTGACAACCGCTAAAATGCGCGCAAACACAATTTACACATCATGACTAAAAGCCTAATTATAGAACTAAACTACACTAGGCATACTAACTAAAAGTACAACCTGGAGCAAAAAGCAGTGCCGTAAAGTAACCAATTTTTTTAATCTTTGCTTGCGCATATTTTAGCTTGCATTGAAATACCTTACATGATTTTAGCTTTTATTGTGAACGCGTAAAATAAAACCATGCAGCTATGCTAAAGTACTAAATTGCAATTAATGTTTTAGCTTTTACTTTGTGCACGCAATTAGACCTTAGGCCTATACCGCTTGTAATCTGTGTCCACTGTCTAGCCAGTGTGCAGGACAATATGGCAGTCGATCAATATATGGCTGTCAATTGTCCAGGAAATCAGGCATCAGTCTAGATCCCTAGCCTGTCCTTCGTCCTTCATACAAGGAAGCACGGAAGCCCAATATTCTAGGGTCTATAGGCCTAAGTGTCAAGTTTAACATGAGGAAACTTTCATGAGAAAAGTTACCTTCATTTCTGATTTGGATAAGTGTTCTTCTCTGTGACCGCCATCTTTGCTTATTCATTGTTTCACGTTTCTTATTTGTGTTTACCTCTAAAGGTGCGTGCAATTGTCAAGAAATGCCGCTGATAAGCTAATTACGTTGGTAAGGTTATAAGTGAAGCTTTAGCGCGACTTGAGACAGTCTCAAGGAAGCAGACGTTTGAACTGATCGCACTGTGTAAACGTCTGCCGACTTGAGGCCGCCTATATAATATAGGCCTCTTGTAACACTCGTGGAGTTAAGACAAGTCTCAAGTCGAGTTAAAGCTTTCTTATATCCAACTCAAGCGAAAACACAATGATTGTGTTTTCGCATTCAACTAAGTTGAACGCGCTAACCTGCGTGTCGTTCTAATTACGTGTCGTACAAATGACGTAACCTGATTTATTACTCGGGCGTGAGGTCTAATTTACTAATTTATTTTCCCATTGTGTGCGTGTTTTGTTCTCCATCTCATAAAGGAGGATCTCAGCTTCGTTTAATACCATAATTTTAGTTAGGCCTCAAACAAAAAAAAATATATTTTAGGCCTAGGGGTTTTTTTTTACAGACTGGTCATCAGGATTAGTTGCGCAATTCGTCACACATGATGTCACACAGTTATGCCATTTTTGTTGTTTTTACTGTCTGTAATAAAACGCGCGTTGGAAGTTTTCTAACTTTTACTAGGCCTAGTCTAATTTGCATTTGTAGAACAATGTCAGTTCAGGGGCAAGAGTGGGCCATAGGCCTATAGTGCATGGCTTGCGTGAGTTAATATCATAGATGTAGGCCTAGGCGGGAACGGTAAAATTCCGTTGGCGTGAAGCTTAATCGCACTTTGTTTTGTTGTATAGTGTGAACGCGCGATCCACCCACGAGCGGTTTTTTGCACGCTGCTGAACACGCCTCTTAAAACGCAGTAGGCCTAATTGTTTAATAGGCTGGGCCTAATATAGGCCTACATTAAATATTGTTCTGGTGCCTATTTGCGCAAGCTGCACATCTGTCATTATTTCCACTCGTCGTTGTTCTCTCGAATTTGCCCATGGTATATATTCCATACTGTGTGGGTAATTGCATCTATTTAGGCCTAGTTTAGTACAACATGTATTCAATGTGCTGGAAACAGGCATAGGCTTAGCCTATTACAAAAAACTAAATCGTTACCGGTAATCATGGTAATCAATGAGCAATTAAAGATTTCAACTAGGCCTAGATAGGCCTATGATAAAATTAAAAATACAGAAGGCATGAGGCATGTTGTTAGAAATATTCAATTAATATATAGACCCTATAGCCTAATATTTTAAATTAAA
>JAQIYI010000642.1:0-16836 GCA_034700265.1 Polyzonium germanicum | reverse complement strand
GTTTCTTTTAAGTGGAAATCTCCTCGACTTACTGCAACTATTTGCAATTGTAACTAATTGTAATTTGTAACTGCCCGCACAATTAATAGCACAGAAAAAAATATACTTGAGTTCCGGTACTTGAATCGGAGAAACACACTTCATTTTATTATGATCAATTCTGCCTGATTCATTCGTGCTCTTCAGTAATTCGCTCCACGTGTTCAGTGATGGCGGCCTTCCTAGCTCGTTTGTGTACTGGAGTCTCTGTAAAACGCAAGTGAAATTACATGAAAAAAGTACGAAAAGACTTTTCAGAAAACGTGAAAAAGGGCCATTTTTGAAAACTGCATTACAAAATCTGAAGATAATTTACTGAGAAGTTATTTCATAGAAAGTACGAAGGAATTTCTTGTGAAAAAAGGCTTAACAATAGCCACCCTAATTAAGAGAACTTAATCACAACTTAATGAGAGAGTCCTTCAAACTTTGACAACAAAAGAAAAGTACGTCACCATCGTGGAAGTGTTCGGCAGTCTTGCGACGCAACGACTCGACACTGTCGTCAGTCTCCGCCCATTCGAGGACGAGACGACGACCGTACAAGTGAGTGCTGTGACAGAGCGCGTTGAAAGCCCTCTGCGGTAACGACATAAAAGTTATAACAAAAGACAGCACACAAAGGAGAACGAAAGAAGAGGAAACAATGTACCTTTGCATCCGAACGAGTGAGGAAATCGACGAATCCGAATCCGCGATGACTTCCGGTGCCCGCCATCTTCTGCGGCAGTCTCACGGCTTTCAATTCGCCGAACGTCCTATGACAAACAAACTTAATTTAGTCTAGATGAACTGACGTCATTTTGTCATTATCACAATCTTCAAAAATAGTTTAAGAACGTAGGAAAATACAAATGGGAATTACATTTATGAGCCTTAATTTAACGCTGGATGATGCGGTTCTCTCACCTGAACAGCTTTGACAGTTCGCTCTTGGTCGCCTCAAACGGAATATTTCGCACCAGTATCTTGCTCGACTTCTGTTTCTTGATCTTCTGTTTCTTTTTCGACTTCTTGCCCTCATCTTGCCTTTAGAGTCAACGCAATCAGCGCATACAGTAACCGACAAATAACATTTTGTTCGAGTGAGCGAATGACATTAGCAACTAGGTTCAAAAAGAAATCCAGTGACCTTGTGGCTCGGTCGGAAAGCTTAAGCGTGAGGCTCTGCCCATCGACGCTGGAGTTCTGGAGCAGTCTCATGGCCTTCAAGCAGTTGTCTCTCAGTTTATACTGGACGAAACCGTAGCCCATGGACACAGATTTTCCTGTAATTAAATTTTAAATAAAATAAAATAAAAAAGAACGTGCAAATTGAAATAAATAAATTCAATGGCTTGCAGAACTCCTCACCCGGGTTCTCCAAGTCCTTCTTCATGGAGATCTCGAGGGAATGAAGCTGTCCACATTTTTCAAAATGCTACGCGACAAAAAATAAAATCCCAAAGTAATTAACTAGGCAAGTAGCTTGTAATTAAAAACTAATTGTCCAATTGAGATACCTTTCTGAGTGTTTCGTTCGTCGTAGCAGCAGAAAGATTTTTGACGAATATCGTCGTTTCCAGTTCCGGTTCTTCTTCTTCGTCCTCCTCTTCTACTATATCTTCTACCGCTTCCACAATTGTTTCTTCTGCAACTCCATCTGATTCAGATGACGACGACTTCTTGTCTTTCTTCTTATTATTTGTTGCCGTCATCGTCGTCTCTGCCGCTGGAAGCTCCTCGCCTTCGACTTCGGTGCATGGCGTTGCTTTGCTGAAGATTTTCACTGGCGCCCATTCCAAATACAGCGGGGAACTTTTGAACTTTAAAATTAAGTTTAAAACATTTAAAAGGATGAGACCACGCAGCATTTAACCTTTTCCGGTTCCAACAAGGCCTACTTTGGTGTAGGCGAGGCTGCGAAAGGCGGTCCTGGCTTCGTTCGAATCGAAGAACTCGACGACCGCCGTGACTCCGGACGGAGGTAAAATTACCCGGCCTAGCAAGCCAAACTTGGCGAAGAGAGCGCGAATTTCGTCGGCCGAAGTGCCGGTCGGCAGATTCTTGGCCAAAATAACCAGCTTGCTTCGCTCAGTCGCTGGCTGCAAACAAAGTATAAGGAAATAAGTTTGTTTAAATTTATTAATTTAGTGAATTTGTCAATTCTAAAGCATCATGTAATTTAATCCGACGAAAATTGCTTACTTGGCTAAACGCGTCCAGTTCGATTCCGTTGTCCAGCAGAAACTGCCTGGTCTCGATGACGATCTGCGTTTCGCCGAGCGCCAAACGAACAGCCACGCTTCCGATCGACTCCTAATCAAAATTTAACATCTTTAATCATCGATACATCATCATATCATTGCAAAGTCTCTTACTTAAGTTTACATCTTATAGGCTGATATCACTTATGAGTAGAGCCATTCTCAAGTTCGCAGTTCACATGAGTCTGGATTTGAGCGTGGGCCGAACCCTCTAGTGATAGCAGCCGAGGTCAATTCACGTACAGGATCCAGGAGTTCCTGCTTGGTGGTGTCGTATTTGCCGGCGACGACGTCCGCCACAGCATTGGCGCCCAAAAATAGAGCGTTCCAATTGTGAGAACTACAAAAAGGAGCGAAAGCGCGCATCAATAAGATAATGGAGTAAAGTTGTAGTCAGAACGCATGCAATGCACACGAGAATTAGCAAATTAAGACATAATATACCTGCTGCTTTGCGCTTTCTTTTTGGCAACACTCTCCTTTTTGAACGACGATAAACCTGAAATTAAAAAGCCAAGAGGAAAGTGAAACGATTTCGCCTAACTGCGAGGCTTAGGTCAAAACTTAAATAAATTAAATGACGTCAATTTGGAGTTGCGAACCCTTGCCTTTGTCTTCCTGATTATCCTCAACGATCTTCTTCGCTTTGCCCGGAAGTAAATGCAGATTCCTTCCCTGTTCGTGTTAGATTAAATCAACACAAGTATGAAAAGATTAGTCCTAGTATAAATGGAATAGTACTGATGATCGAAAATTATTAGAATCAAGAGTTGCACCTGAAAAGTCGTTGCGTCCAATTCGCAGTACGCCTTGGCAGCGTGTTCTGGTATGACGTAGACGACGATGGCAAATCCCATGACCTTGCGAGTGAATCGATCAACAGGCAGGCGAACTTCAGCTAGAGGACCTATTCGACGAATTTAATTGTTTATCTTAAGAGAAATTTGCGTCTCTTTGAAGATGGGGATGACAAATTTGATCAGATTTTCAAAAATCAGGATTCACCATATGCTTTGAACAATTCTTCCAACTCATCTTCAGTCACTGAGTACGGCAAGTTTCGTACAAATAACATTCCAGACTGGAATTTTAAGAGCGAACAATACAATAAAATTTAAAAATTGACAAAATAGTATTTTGGCAAAGAGATTTCAAAAAGTCAACTTACCTCAGCTATATTTTCAACTGACTTTTCCAACTCATCCGTCAGCTAATTAATCAAGAAAAATAAATCGACCTCAGATAGTTTGCATTTTGACTTTTGAATAAAAATTAACTAAAATACGAGTAGCCAAGGAAGAGATATGGGAAAATTAGAACTTTTTATGCCCAGGAAATATATTTCCTCCTGAGCCACCATACTGTAGTATGCAGTTAACTGCAATTAATCTTTCTAGATTAAAAGGTCCTTGATCTAGATTTAGACGTAGTTCGCCGTAGTCACCTTTTTGTATTTTATAAACTTGGCAGATTCGTCCTTATTTCCTTTGTCAGGTTCAGGAGATTTTTTTGCCTTGCACGCAGTCACAGTTACACGGTGACCATCTTGATAAGAAAAATACATTTAATTACGATATAGAATATACAATACAAAGCAACCGATTAAAAATCCATAGGCATGAATAGTCTCCTAAGAGAAGTAGTTACAATTAATAAATTTATATTGGAACTGCAGGAATCGAACTTGCGGCAAGTAGTTTTATTTCTCTGAAAGATTAATTTTTTATAAATAATAAAAGGGGCGAAATGTCACCTAAATAACTTCGGTGTTTGTTCAAGGCGAGCTTCAAGTCTTCTTCTGTAGCCAATCCAGCATGAAAGAGTCCTTCAAGAAACAAAAATATTAATACTGCAAGCAAATTGCCAAATAACAAGTTTCGATATACTGCATGAGTTTGCCTCTCGTCCTTGGAGGACGACGAATGCGCGTCGTTTTGGCTGGCTTCAGAAACGTCTTTATCGTGGTCTAGACAAATACAAAGTCTCAAATCTCTTTTCGCAGTAGCTTCCAACTCAATTAATCCGATCAATAATCCAACCTTGGTGGCACCGAGTGGAATTCCTCGCAAAGTGACGGAAAACTCCTTGGATTGCGGTTGTTTTGGCATCGCATTTTTGACTTCGTCGACAGAGTCTTGGTTCTTGGAATCTTTAGATTTGTCGACCGCCATTTTTGATCTCAAGTACTGCGTAAAACGAGACCAATTAATGCAATTGATTAATTATAGTTGGACCTCCAAGTGAGTTACAGTTAACCATTGATTGGATTGTAAACAAAATATCAAACTAACATCCAAGTCGGAAATCTTGCTATCGCCCTTGCTGGGATTGTCGTCAAGGCCGGTATCGCTATCCGTTGGATCATCGGAACTTTCCGAGCTATTTTCCTTGCTCTCGAGACGAACGACAGCGTCCATGGCGTCGTTACTCCAGACGGCCTTGTTCACTCTGGGTTTGTTGACTTCCATGAATTCGGCGAACAACGGATCGTCCTCATACTGAGTGACAAAACGAGCAAACTGTTGTTAACAACTGTTCAAAAAGCGAGTGGCTGATGGCTTTATAGCCATCAGCGTCAAAGCAACTGATTCTAAAGAAAATTAAGACGCGAACGCTACCTTATTCCGCTCGACATCTTTGTCTCGACTTTTTCCTCGCACTTTGGCCAGCGAATCCTTTGGAAATTATATGATGGATCAACTACGCGCGTCAGTTAGGCGGATACCCATACAATCATACACGTAACATGTATAACATACACAATTCACACATGCTAACCATATCTATTATGTAAGCTCGCAGATCGATAATTATAGCCAGTTGACTAACCTTAAGTTCTGCTTCGACGCTTTTATTGGTGCCATTGGCGTCAGCTGCTGCTGCTGCTGCTGCTGCTGCTGCCGTGTGCTTGCTCCACGCTTTTGGTTTATTGGCGGCGTCGCCAAGGCCTACGCATAACTCGACCTGGATAATAAGTATCGTCAATCAACGAGGATAATTTGGGCACGGCCTAACTCAATTTACCTTGCGTTACTTAATTAACTACTTGCCTTGATCTTGGAGGCGCCAACGAAGGTGCCGTCGAAACGCTCGACGGCCGCACTCGCGTCCCTGTCGCTCTTGAAGCCGACGAAGCCGAACTGACGGAACTTTCCCTGCTTCGTGTACTTCAAAATGACGTCTGTCACCGGACAGCTCGATTTCGAGTCTTGGAAGAGACTTTTCAGCTTCTTCTCGGTGAACTGGGCGCACGCGCGAAAATACATGGCAAATGGAGATTAGGCCTACATTAAACTGGCTATTGTTTTACTACGAATTACTGTTAAATTCGCATGCAAACTCAGCACGAGACTATTTTATTTACCACAAAAGACATATAGGCCTATCCGCCTATGTGAATTAATGTGATGACTGATAAGTTCGCATGCGAACACGTGCGCGGCCAAGTGTACTACTAGACCGCTTCGCTCGTTCGGACAAATAACAAACGCACCACAGTTGGAAGATTCTTGACCACGACCCTGCTGGACATCGTCTTCTGCGAAAGAACTTCCTTGGACGTCGCTTTCTTTGGTAGAATAACTTCCTTGGACTCTTCCTTCGACTTTTTCGCCATGTTTTCTTTTCAGATTTTCACAATCCAAAAATCGCTTATGTTTTGTGAATCGCTCCCTAGAGGGCGCTGAATGCGCATACTAGCAGACGACGCGACGCGTTTTGTCAATCGCTCACTAGAGGCGCTGAAAGCATTGAAAAATAGCCCCGCGCGTAGCGCGCCCGCCAATATTCACCTTACTTTGGATCTAATACCGCAGGTTCGATTCCTGGTGTACGTCGACCAAAGTTTTGTTTTACACGCCAAATATCGCATATTACCTTTCAGTACACTATTTCTACTAAATTTATTAACGTTATTCATCCGCAAACCGACTAACAGCCCATAAATGAGCACATTTAAAAAAAGAATTTAGGCCTATTATTTTATGTTTCGCTAATCGCTCACTAGATGGCGCTGAATGCGCCTGCTAGCAGACGAAATGAAAGCAGCCGACGCTCACGTACCTGAATACTACGGCGCTTTAGCTCGCGGTATCAGTGCACTGTTAATAGACATGGCAATGTGCGCTTTTTCACTAGCTCCGCCCTTAACGGCGTCACCCAACAATCAGCAAACCGCACTGGCAATAGTCTAAATGGAAGTCTTATTGTCAGTGCCGCGCGCACTGGCAATAGCACTGACCTTCCTGAATTTGCAAACGCGCAGCAGTTTTTACGTAAATTATGATACAACCATGACTGTTGATTAGCTAAAAATAGTTAAAGATTGTTAATTGGACGAGGACAACTAGTCGTCGTGAGCCAAGATCAAAAGTTGAGAGTTCAAATTTGGCGGGCCATTATCATGTTGTCCACTTTAAGGTAGGTCGACAGTAGGCCTAACCAGCCGCGCCAATCGAGATAATTGATTGATTGCATAATTGGGTCATGTGGTTCCAGCGCTTACTTACTTGAACTGACCTTTCACCCCTAGCTGTACTCTAATTAAAGGTTGCCCCACCACCACCACCACCATTTATGACAACTACATTTCCTGCCATGTAGGCCTACGTCCCTATATAACTAGCTTCTATAATTGGGTCGAATCGACACAATCTTATCAAAGTTTAATCAATTACTAAAATCTAATTAGTTCAAAGCAACTTCATAATTTGCAAACATCTACATTTAATTACAATAAACAATTAGTTGTAATAATACCGGCAATTAGTCGGTTAAGCCCAATGGATTATTATTAGGCCTACAAATAATTACCGGTATTTATTGTAATGCAGATGCTTGTAAATTACGTATTAAATTGCTTAAATAGATTTTAGTATTTTCCTCAGAATTAATGAATTAATGCGATCAGTGTGTGTGTCAATCAGTGCGGATTCACACATAGGCCTACTCCGCCTACTCTGATCACAATTAATTTTTGTGGATTAATTATGCCTATGCCCAATAAATTATTACAAATAATTTATCGGGCATAATCTAATTAGACCCGAGTCCTAATACGATTCAAAATTGACTTAATTAAAATTAATCATTTTGATTGACTTAATAAGAAATAAACAAATTTGAGTAGGCCTACGGTAAATAAATATAGGCCTATAATAATAAATATTACGGTAATGCATAAATAATTAAAAAAAATAAAATAAATATAAAATAAGTAGCTAAGCCTAAAATAAACATGTAGGCCTAAAAACAAAATAAATAATATTAAGTTAAGCTACCGGTAGTTTTAATTTAATATACTGTAGCAAGTAAACAAATTAAACAAATAAATGAATAATTACAGAGTGCACCTGTTGACGTGGAATGTGGTTGGCCGCGATCCAGAAGAAGATCTGCTCAGCGCTCTTGGATTGGACGGCGTCAAAGTCGACGTTCGAACGACGTCCGAGGAACAGTTGGTGATAGGCGAACGCGGTGATGTGGACGCTGACGATCATGACAGCGGTGGCGCCGGTGATGTCCTAAGAACGACGACGAAGGCATCAGACTGTCGACCGGACGTCGTCGCAATCGGGTAAAGATTTATCAATTTTATAATTAGTAAATTAAACTCAAATTGGTACATTTTAACTGAACTAAAGATAAAATAAAATTACGCCTATTTATATTATTTCAAATTACAGTATTGCAATTAAAACTTAATTTAAGGCTTCAGGAGGTGAGCGCCCGGCCGCAGGCAGTGCTGATGGACACTTTGGGCTTCGAAGATCCCTGGAGCAAACGGCTACGAGAAACCCTGGCTCCGTACGGCTACGTCAAAATGAAAAGCGTTCGTCTGCAAGGTCTTCTGCTCGTGCTGTTCGTCCGACGACGACACGTGACGTACGTCAGAGGTGTCCAGACTGAGTACACCCGGACGGGTCTGCGCAGGATGTGGGTGAGTCTTAAATTCGCCTTCAACACTGGAAAAGGGTTCAAAAATTGAAATTCAATTACACTCGGCTATGTATAATTCTGAATGGAAATAATTACTTTTAATTAATTGACAGGGTAACAAAGGAGCCGTGACGATCCGCGCCAACATCTACGGCTGCTCCGTGTGTTTCGTCAACTGTCACTTGGCTGCCCACGAAGGAGAACTTCAGCAGAGGATCGAGGTATGCCTTGAATAAATTTCAAAAATAAATGTCCCAAAAATAAAATATAATTAAATATATAAAATATTAAATGTTCTAAAATGTTAAATGTTCTAAAAAATTAATTGTTCTAAAATCTGAATTTTTAACGTGATTAGAATGTCTAATCATGTAAAACAATATGGATTGATTGATTTCAGGACTATAACACAATCGTCGACACCCAGGTTTTCTCCGATCCGGAAACAGAGAACATACTTTACCACGAGTGAGTACATTTGATAATCTTACAGTAACAGGTAACTGACTGGTATATTAATTAAACAAGAACTTGTACCTGTTCCAGTTACGTTTTCTGGATTGGCGATTTGAATTTTCGAATCACGGGACACGCGGCGGCCGACATTGATCGCATGGCTCGCGACGGTCTCTACGAACGCCTCTTGGAGACCGATCAGCTGACGATGGCGATGAAGTCTGGCGAAGCGTTTGCCGAGTTCAACGAAGTTCCTCCGGCGTTCAAACCGTCCTACAAGTACGTCATCGGCACGGCTGACGACTACGATCTACAGTAAGTGCGCACTTTGGCGGAAAAAAACAAATATGAAATTGATTAAAAAGTGCAAATAATGGAAATTAAAAATTACAATTTGTACATGGTACAATGACCATGCTACTAGGCTAGTTTATTTTAAATTATTTTAATTCAATTTGTACCTGGCAGGCGTCTGCCCAGCTGGACTGACCGCATCCTCTACAAGGCCAATCCAGACGTCTACGAGAATGTGACTCTGGCCATCTTGCCCGAGCGTTACGGCGTTCACGACGACTACGTTCAGAGCGATCACAAGCCGGTGAGCGCGTCGTTTGCGTTCAAGGTTTTCCAAGGCTACGTCGAAGGTAGAGTGCAGTTCGCGTCCATGCCGAGCTGCACCTGGTCGATTGCCGCTGGCGAAGACGCTGCGCAGTGTCACTACCAGTACTGCCACGGAGACGTGCATGACGTCAGCTGGGACTGGATCGGACTCTACAAGGCACGTTCGAATGAACCTGCAAGCCTATCTCGTCAACGTTGATGAAATTTCCATTTCTTTGCGCGTAGGCGGATTTCACGAGCATCGACGATTACGTCACTTACGTGTGGGCCGCGCGAGAATCGAAGGACGATTCGGGCGGAGGATCGGACTCGAGTGGCAGTTCGGAGGACGATGAACAACAAGAAGTGCACGCGGACGTGGAGAAGCGACGTCGTCCGCGCTTCTGCGTCACTTTCCCTCAGGCTGTCATCGCAACTTCCGCTGTTGGACAGAAGCATCGATTCTTGTACGTCAGCAGTGATTCCGGCAACGTCCTTGGAATGAGCGATCCATTCGAGGTGTTTATTTTGTTTCAAATATAATTCTGATTGGCTAATTTGAATTTTAGTTATTTCAAATAAGCCGATCAAAATTAATAGAAACCAATTACATTTTTTCTTAATTAAAAACAGTAATATTAATTAAAATTTAAATCAAATCCAAATTTAATTAACGATTTCGATTTTTAATTGATTTAAATATGTTCATTTTAATTATTTTAATGCTTATATATTTAATTTTTTTTCGCAGATTGCTTTGAAACGTGCAAGAGTGTAGACCGACTCATTCGATGGCGACTAAATACTTAATTCGTTCTGCGAGGCAGCTGACCTCTACAAAATCTCAAAAGTCCATCTGGTCCTGTTTTATCTGTCTGCGCAGAACGACTTTTCTCAATTTTTTCCATAGTCAAACTCACTTATCTCGTTATTGTTTTGAAACTTTCTACGAGCGGAGCAGGAGAGTCAAGAGGTCAAGGGTGCAATATTATTATTCAAGGGCCAAATACCAGGATTTTATTATTAAGTTATTAACTTTCTTTGTAAATACTAATTATCCAAAATATATATTTATAGTTAATTTTTTTTGGTGTGTACAGCGGAATATATTTAATTAATATTAAATAATGAATTAAATTAATTCACTCTTGCTCTGTCTTCAATGGGATTTTTTCCATATTTTCCTGGAAATCTTTATAAATCTAAGAATCCGACGCACACGCAATTCGAGTCTGTTGTGCAATTTTCAAAATTCTTTTCTTTAAGAAATTATACAAAAAATGTTAATTGCAGAAATGTTTTTTGTTAAACTTCAGAAGGAAATTATTGATATGTTTGAAATTTGTAAAGGAATCTAATGTTTATTCATCGGCTACAAGGATTAATTAACACAAATTATAACTATGTAGTAGACCTAATTAGTGGTTTACTTTTTGCTTAATATTAAAGCCACGTGTTGGATTTTTCAAATTAAGAACAAATAAAGGACTGAAATAAAAAAAAATCGCTTCAAGTTAAATGATCGGGCACTTACGTGCAATCCGGATAAGAGAGGGAGAGCTCAACTGTATTCCTCCAGTGGCTTTGCCTCCCTCTTGACGCCTTTGTCCAAAATCTTCTTCTCGTCCAGCGTGAGATTCGGGAGAAGTTTGGTAACGACGCCCGTGCCAATAGTCGAACTGCCGTCTCGCAATGTGAAACGCTGGCCATTTTCCATCACCATTGGCTTGATCAGCTTGAGGACCAACCTGATACAAGATAAACGATTAAGACATTTGAGACTAGGGTTGTATAAGTTTCGCAGAAATGTGGAATATGACGTAAACATAAAAGGCTATAGGACCTGTAAAATCAAAGTTAACACTCACGAATGCCGCCATTTGTCAAATATTCTGGCTAGTCGTGGTAGGTATCTAACAATCATTCTTTAGCGTTCACAAAGATTTTCTACGTGTAAAATGATATTTACTGGTAAAAATAATTTTTACCTCCCTCTAAATACAATCAACCTAATCTTTCCATTTTTTTCTCTTGCAATATTTCCGGAAACACACAATTCGATTAATTGATTCATTTGTACATTTATTCTATTGATTCAGCTGAAGCTTACTTCGCGTCTTCTCCCGGCATGATCAACTCTTTATCAAGCACCGTGATCGCAGCTGCGCAATCCCAAGTCTTGCTGAACATCTGAGGCTTGAAGTGGTTGGCCAATGGCCGGCCCTTACCGCCATCAGCTTTTGTCAATGTGTACACCTGAATAAAAACATCGAGTGCGCAGAGTTTTATTTTTCATAATTTTGCTTATCAGGCACCGTTTTTAAACAAACAATAGAATGTTCAAAAACGTTCTAAAACCTAAAGCGAACCTGACACTCGATGTGGTCGTACTGTTTGGCGGTATTCGGTTTGGCCATAATCATTCCTCGTCGAACGTCGTCTCGTTTGATTCCACGACAGAGCGCGCCCAGTTGGTCACCGGCGTGAGCTTCCTCCAGAGTCTGATGGAACATTTCGACTCCTTCGAATCAAAGATTGAACAAATTACATTCGCTGAATTGTGAATTTGGATTTCACATTTAACTTCAGCCAAATACGAGTCGTCCACCTGTGATGGTAGATTTAATCAGTTTTCCGTAGCCGATGAACTCGCACTCGGTGCCTTTCTTGATGGCTCCTCTCTCCAGGCGACCAGTGACGACCGTTCCGCGACCTGGTATAGTGTAGACGCACTCGACGGGCATCAGGAACGGCTTGTCGAGCGCTCGAACCGGAGTGGGAATATGAGCGTCCACCATTTCCATCAGCTTCAAGACGGTTTCTTCTCCGAGCTCCGGGTTGGTGCCCTGTCCACAGAACGTTAAGAAAAAAATCGCCAAAATCATGCAAATCAGGTTGACGCGCGACTCACGTCGAGTGCGAACAGAGCCGATCCGATGACCATCGGCACGTTGTCACCGTCGTAGCCCATGGAGGACATCAACTCGCGCAATTCCATCTCGACCAGCTCGATCATCTCCTTGTCGGCTGCGTCCGCCTTGTTTATGTAGACCACTATGTGCTCGATGCCAATCTTTGCGAATAAGAAAAATGTAAATTCTGGTAACGTTCAGCGTCAGCATGATTTGATATTTCTTTCTTCAGGGAAAATTATTTCTATTTTTCTGAATACTGTTATGTAATTTGAATTAGCCTAGCCTTACATTTTTCAAACTTAAGACTTCGATATGCATTTGTGTACTTTAAATAACCTGTTTGGCGAGCAGCAAGTGTTCCTTCGTCTGCGGCATCTACAAAGATAATCGAGAGCAACGTTTAATGAGTCAACACACGTCTGCCTAGCTTACAGTTGAAATTAAATTACCGTTCCATCAGTGGCAGCTACGACCAGGATGGCGCCGTCCATCTGATTGGTTCCGGTGATCATGTTCTGAGATTAAAATAAGTATTAAGGCGACCATAATTGAAAATAAATCGATTCAATATTTATAAATGCAAATTTACGCCTCATGTCAGTGTATTCAAGTGAAGTGAAATGCTTAATTTAAAGGCATTAGGCCCATTTCTGCAGCCTTAATTTCAAACAAAAAACAGCGCAGCCATATCTCTAACAAAATACCTTTATGTAGTCATGGTGACCTGGACAATCTGTGTGTCCGTAGTGGCGATTATTGGTGCTGTATTCGACGTGCGCGGTGTTGATCGTGATGCCTCGTTTCCTCTCCTCGGGCGCGTTGTCTATGTCCTCGTACAGCTTCACTTTGGCCAGGTTGCGTGCGGCGAGGACTGAATAGTTAAATCACGGTCACCAAATGGAACAAAACCATATGACTAGTACTATAGCAAATAATTAGCATTGGGTAATTTTTATCGTGTAACTCGACGCTTTCAACGCGAATGTAGGATGATGTGATCAAAGAGAGAACAGACAGTCTAATCTAGGACAAGGTACCTTTGGTGATGGCAGCCGTTAGCGTCGTCTTTCCGTGGTCGACGTGACCGATCGTGCCGATGTTGCAGTGGTCTTTGTCGCGCTGAAACACCCGCTTGTCCGTGGGCAGAACGAGAGCCGCGTAGCAGCGCGTCGACAATCTCCACGTCGACGTTAACTCTGCAGTCGGCCTTCGAAACGCACGAAGGACGACGGAGCTGGCCTGTAAATGTTTAGCACTTTTGACCGTCGCTTGAATGACTCCCTTTAAAACTAGGCCCGAAGCCTGTGCAACTAGTCTGCTCGAAGTCCTCCATCGCTCGGATAATTTAAACCAGAGACTATAGATTCTATAGTCTCTGATTAAAACTCCCAAATAACGATTCATCAGTCATCGCTTACTTTGCCGGTCCCGTCAAACAGACGGCCGCATGAAGAGCCGTGCAGTTTGCGCAGGAAAGATTGCATCAACGCGCTCGAGGGCATCACGTCCACGCAACTTGTCTTCCACGCTTCAAATCAAATTAAAATTCATAATAACGAGTAATTAACTTGTAAATCGAAATAAACTAACCAGAATTGATGCAAAGACGAACCACGCCGACGGCGGCCATTTTTTCTTGTTTAGTTTTTTAAAACAAACCGGAAGTTCTCACGCTTCCCCTCGCCTCCGGAAGTGACGTCACATTAACTTTCTAGTTTCTCCACTAGGTGCCAGTACCTGCCAACCACGGTCTTACACCGTGCCATCACCGTGCTGCCAACCACGGTCTTACACCGTGCCATCACCGTGCTGCCAACCACGGTGCTGCGAACTAAGATAAACAGAGGTGAATGGCGCTAAATTTAAATTTTAAACAAATTTACAAATTTGTAAAACTTTCGTGTAATGCGACTTATGATCCAAGAAAGAGATAAACAAATAGCGAAAAAATAAAATAAATTAAAAAATTAAATTCAAATAAAAATAAATACTAATATAAATATATAATAAAAACTCTAAATATATTTAGAAAATAAGACAAGAAATCGAAATCGATTTTCAATCAATCATTCAATATATTTTCAATAAGTCATTCCTAGTGATGAATAGAGGGAGCAGAAAACATTTGTTCTAAACATCAACAACAACAAACAACAAAACATGAGAAAAAAAACTGATTAGGCCTGACTGTTCAACTGTTGAAAATTTCTATTAATTTCGATCGTTCTGGAACAATAGGCCTACACGTGTGTGTGTGGTGAATGGAGAAGGGTGAAATTTCGTCATACAACAGCATAGTAGTCGTCAATGATCAGTGATCAAATTTAAATATTTTTGTTTCCTATTTGCAAGAGATGTCTTCATGAATAGGCGTTTAGGGCTACAAGTAACATCTCTGCATTCATAATTATACGCGAGATAGGATGAAACGGAAACTACAAGAATAGAAAAAGAAAGACACGAAATATGCAAATTATTTCTCTATATATATATTATAAATACAACCTTCCAGTAACATACAAGTATACGACGCGAATTTGAAGCTTACGACGGCACCAATAATCAACCAGCGCGCATTATTTCCTTGATTCCCACCGAAAAAACTCACTTAATTTATGCCTGACTAGGCCTAAGGATAATCTGTCATAACTGTACACAATCGGAGAACAAAAGAAATTAGAAAGCCAAGAATGATGAATTAATTGATGACCAAATGAATTAGTTGATGAGTTACTTGATGACGATAAATGGTTGATGAAGAATTCGGTTAATTGCTTGGTCTTTTCCCTCATTGTTGGTCGTCCGTCTGTACGTTGTTTGTTTTATTTTCAATTTTTGTTTTTCCATTCCTGCAGGACGCGTCCAAATCCGTCACTCACATGCCATAGCCTTGGTACGAGGGCATGCCAGCCGAGTATGCTCCGTAGCCTTGGTAGCCAGTTGGCGGAATCATTCCTGGTCCAGCCGTGATCATCAGTTGGGATTCACCTGTGTCGACATCAAGATAAATAGACAATTTAAAATTAGAATTAATTGAACGTTAAAATTCAATTATTATACAATGTATATATTACAATCTATCGCACGGACATTTTGAAAGAAACAGATTGTTACTGACCAAATACGAGTGGTTTCTGCTCGTGGACGGTGTCTTCCAGACGGTTCGCTTCAGACTCCTCCAGTTTATCCACCTGAAAGCAATAAAGAACGAAACAAATAAATAATCGTATGTCATCTCTTATCGGATAAGATTCCAGTTCGTTAAGAAGGGTTCACACTTCGCAACTAATACTTCGCTCATCCAATTGGTTTACAACAAGTAATGTCGCCTAGATACGTAGCAACGCAACAAGATTATTTGAATAAATTCAACCAACGATGCTGAACCTGACTATAGTTATGCGGTGCGAACCCGCCAACTTTTATTTATCTTGCCTTGCCAATGTACTCTCGCATGACTTGGATCATGTAAGGCATAGCGAAGTCCATGATATCGTGCCGCCAAGCGAGCTCGAGGATCACATCCGGATGCAGCAGGTCGTAGCATTGGAAGAGACTGGCAGCGAAGCACTCGTGGTTCTTCTCGTCGAGGAACCAGGCGAGCAACTCCTCCGCGATGTCTGCCGACTTGGACTCTGCTGCGTACTCGATGGCATCCTGGGTTTGAAAAGCGTTCAAAAATGTAGCGCAGAAGGATAATTGAAATAAATTGCAAATTTAATAAATCAAATAATAATTGAGTAATTAACATTTTCTTGATTGATCTAAGCATTTTTTCATATTACTAAAGATATTTTTAAAGTTTTAACTTTTCTAGTGGGAGTGGAGAAGGGGAAGAGAGTACGTTCACTTGCCTTGAAGAGTCTGTCCTTCTTGCACAACTCGACCGACTGCTTCCACCGGTTGTTGCCCTTGTACAGGTAAGCGGCGATCCGCCTGAATTCGATCAGCTCGTGTCTCTCCATCAGCTGCGCGAGCGCGATGTTGTCGAAGTTGTCGAACGCATCGATGGACGTGCGCAGTCCTTGGTAGTCTTCCTCGTCGATCAGAAGGTTGTTGAGCGCCTCGTTGATGGCCTTGTTGTTCAGATTCTGCACGGACCGCAAATACGGCTTGACCAGTTGCAAATGGTTCGTCTGAAACACAGGCAAGAATGTTTTCAGCATTTAGAAGAAGTGGCAAGACAGTAGCAGATCCTATTTGACTGAACAAGCGGAGGTTCGATCGAAACGCACTTTGGTGAAGAAGTTGACGGCG
This sequence comes from Polyzonium germanicum, assembly GCA_034700265.1. Lineage (NCBI taxonomy): Eukaryota > Metazoa > Arthropoda > Diplopoda > Polyzoniida > Polyzoniidae > Polyzonium > Polyzonium germanicum. The sequence continues at coordinate 386 of JAQIYI010000642.1, read as the reverse complement.
CGCGTGTGATCCATTCGGGGGGCCAGAACGATCAGAAGGTCGTTCAAGAGCAGCGGCTTGTAGTCCAGGTAGAACTGGATGGCGCGATAGTAGAGCTCGATGTTGGCCACCTTGGTCACCACTTCCTTGAAGTGAGCTTCGCGCCACGCTTCCGTCGGATGACTCATCATGGTGACTGCCGCGTTGTCGTACTCTTCGTACTTGTCGTACAGAAAGACCAATTCGGCCCAGAGGTGAGCTTGCTCGGCTGCTCGCAGTACCTAGAAAGGAGGAAAAAATGTTCCAGTTCACAAAAAGAAAAATCTTTACCAAAAAGCAGAACTTGTTCATCAATTTGCAAAAATAATTGCTTTCTAGTTATGATAATAAATATTTTTTCACTTGAT
>JAQIYI010000641.1:0-16839 GCA_034700265.1 Polyzonium germanicum | reverse complement strand
CCCCCCCCCCTCCTTTTAGGCCTAAATTGTCTTCAGACTTTCAGTACGGTACTGTAAGTAAATCTTCATAATCAAAAACATTATTTATGCGCAGAATTGCAGTTCTACACGAACATTATGACCGAGAACGAGTCATTAGACTGCGTGCCCGACGTGGACTATGCCGAGGCTTGCATGGATGAGATTGCATTGGAGGGTTTGGACGGTGAGTGACATTCATTTTAGCTTTTCGTTACCATAGGCCAAGTTTACTTGTCGCTTTGTGTAACTCAATGCCGTAAATAGTTTGAGTTAGAAAGTGTAAACAACGACGTTGATGACTTTGCAGGCATTACGGCTTCGGCTCTTTGGATCCGTCTGGGTCACCGACCCAACTTCCGCATGACGCTGGACGACGCCGCTCGTTCGTTTCTATGGGAGACCGTCGTCCATCACCCTCAGCTCGATTTCTATTTGCTGCCCGACCCCAGGCCCCCGCTCGTCATACACAATCGATTCGCCAACGTTGACGCTGAAACGGGATGTGTGTTCACACCGGTACGTGCATCTAGCCCAAGCATATACAATTGTACATTTTGATGCCTGGTCGATGATTCTGTGTTAGAAAATTCAACGAAGTGATAAACAATTTTTGCGAAGCGCAAAACAAAACTGTTCTGTATTTTTGTTGATTCATCATTCCGATTTTAGTAGGTCTACGATTTTGTTCAGTTTTGCAACACACCATAAGTCAACGATTGGACGTCATTTTATTCGACGTATTAACCGCTAAATTTTTGTTTTTGATTTGATTCATTAGCAAGAGGAGTCGACCACTAACGACATATATCCTTACTCCTTGGTGACCGATACGGGCGTGTGGGGATCGTGCTCCACGTATCACAAGCGCGAAAGGGTCACCGATGAAATAAGGCCGAACCAAGTGCGCTTCATGTCGCTCAGTGAAGCGCATAAAATGTCCGTATATTGGGTTCTAGACATATGCCTTTATTCGCTTTAGTCAACTTAATTAATTTGTCTTTCTTGTTGTTCCACAAACGTAAAGGTGGGGTGAGAGTTTGGTGCTTGTTGCTTCTACCGAGCGGAGACGTCGAGCACTAATGGGTCCCGAGACTAATCCTAACTTGCAACTGGTCCCGGTTCAATATGCTATGCTGGAACGCGTCGGCAGGTTTGTCCTTGTTTCTACGAGTTATTCTTCACTAAGGCTTGTTATCCGTAGGCCTAAGACCTTGTTTTCTCGAGCCTGAGCAACTTGAGACTGTCTTTACTTAGTCGCGTGATGATCGTTTTTACGTTGCAACTTTCAATGTTTGATGGTTCTGAAATGCTTTTTATGATTGAAAAAATGTAGAGCTCGATATTTGGGCGAAGTGAGCGTGGGACAGTCGGTTATCCACTCGAACGCAAAGACATTATTCTATCATCGCAAGGTGCTCCTCAAAAACAACCTCATAGCAAAGCAGGTAGGAGTTCTTAAGCACTAAATAATAGCACGTTATCGCGATAACTCATTCGAATATAATTTAAATTGTTTTTTTTAATTTAAAGGTTCATCATCATTATCTAAAACAAGGCAGCCAGTCTTTGCTTCGAAACGGAATGCTCTTTCACCTCACTCGTTTCTATGGTTGGTATTTTTAAACCATGTTGTTAATATTTAAAAGCAAAATTTAAAAATGCACAAATATAACAATGGGATTTATTTATTTATTTGTGGTTTTGTAATTTTATTGCGAATGAATGAAATTTTTTTTTTTTGGTTTCCCCTTGAATAGTTGAACGCAAGTCCAAGATCTTCCTGATGTACCAAGAGCTGGTGAAGCACCTACTGACTAAGCCAGACAGAAGCGACACTGTGCAAGCCGTGCAAGGATTACTGGTAAACTACATTCACTTTGCGATTTGTTGGTCAAAATCATTGAGCAAAATTTCTGATTCGTTTTCGTTCGCGTGATTTTTTTTCAGGGAATACATCACAAGTCTTTCAAAAAGGCATTTCGAAAAGGCCTGACGAGGTTCGCCAAAATTGTGCAAGTGAGTTAAACTTGAATATAAACGACGTAACAACAATCGTGCTTCCTCAAGCAAGTTAACTTGACGTTTTAATTTCTCGGTTAAACTAAAAGGAACCCTTCCGAGTTCGGCATCCGGAGTCTAATCCCGACCTGTGGTATTACATCAACAAGTCTGATAAGATGGAGAGCGTGATTCGACTGCTCGACGATATCGACCAGGATTCTGTGCAGCGTATTCTTAACGAAGAAGCTGAGGCAGAAGCGAGCGCCAAGAGTGGCAGTAAGGGCGGTGATAATGATGACGATGATGAAGACGATGGCGATGCCGATGGTCAGCCAAATACGACTCAGATGTTTGGTAAGTTTTTTCTGTAAATATAAAGTTCAAGTCTTGAATATCTGCCCATTTTTTAAAATCGTTTTTTTATTGTTTCAATTCCATTGTTTAGGCATTCCGGATCAAAGCAAGCACATTCTAGACCGTTCTGTTTTGCACCAAGCTTACGATGCGTTTGTTACCGCTGGAACGGAAGGTCTGAGTGAGCGCAGCTTGGCCACCGTGCTCGGCGTGCCTCGCTTAGAGGGACGATCCGTTTGTCGTAAACTGTTGCGCATCAAGGCCCTCACTGCCATTATGAGGGACAGAGGACGCCAAAAGTTTAAAAAGTAAGAGAGCATTTGGCTGCATAAGTTGCCTAACTAAAAATAAAATAATATTTGATTCAATTTTTTGTGCATCATTTATGTGAACTGATAAGTTATTCGGCGAAATGTTTCTCCGGAACAAACGAACTCTCCAAGGAGATAATTGACGAATGCCAAAAGCTTCTTGAATTCGCTTCAGGTAAGATTCCATCTAAAAATAATAGAAAATTAAAAGAATGGCGCCCTTTATGAGAGTTTTAATTCTTTCGCTTTTAATTAGACGCGCAAACTAAGAGAGAGGAGGAAGAGAAGGGGGCGGTGAAGGAGGCGGAACCTACGAAAGAGAAAGGAAAGATGGTGGCCACCAAGACTAAGACCAAGGTCGCTAAGGCTCTTCCGGCGACGAGTACGCCTAGCTCTCCAGAAATTCCTAGCACTTTCCTTGACGATGTTCGCAAGATGTCCGAGTCCGGAAACAGCATCTCCCTCGCAAACTGTAGGCCTTTTTTCGACAAATATTTTTTCCAAAAAGTAACTAGATTGTAGCGTGATAAGTTTGTTTAGTGAAAATAGTGATCACGTGTTTATACTTGAGTCATTTATTTATTTAATTACTTACATGTATTTTTATTTATTATCATCATTAACATTAGCCGGACTGGTGACGTCTCGTGCCATGAAACGAGCGAATCTCATCGTGAAGCTCGTCCGCGAAGCGAAGCTGTTCGATTCTCCTTTCAGGCTTCAAAAAGTACGAGCATTTTCAATCTGCGTCATGCTCACTTTCTCTCATGCCTGCTCATGTCGCGTACTTTTAATAATTAGGTGATAATGAAGGAGGAGGCGCAGGAAGGGTACTGTATCGACCGCAAGTCTTTGGCGAGACTAATAAACCGTCTGAACGCTGCCGGTCTTATCAAGTCAGTGAAATCGGTCTTGAGATATGCCGGACATGAAAAGAAGGTCGTGCAGATTTACACACTTTGAATGCACTATGGGCATGCTAATTAAACTATTTTTTTTATATATAGGTTCATTTTATTTGCGATCCTTCGCTCAAGAGCACTGATCCGCTGGTCTACAGTGCTCTTGAGAATGCAAAACTCAAGTATTTCAGCAGATATCGAGTGCAGGTTGGCTTTCTTGCTTTAAATGTTAAAGATTATAAATAATCTCTCTTAATTACTGAACTCATTTTTTTACGTTCAGCAACAAACTTTGGAAAAGCTATCGCACCTGGATCCAATTAAAAGGAGCGCTACTGAATTACGAAACTTGACTGGGAGAGAAAGGAATTCCAGAAGCGACGTTGTTCCTGTAAGTTCATCTCTTTATTTTATGTATTACCGTTAATTTATTACTAGGCTGTACAGTGTACCATTTTATGGTTCTAATTGGAATGTTGAATGGCGCGCCTTTCAGGTGAGTGGAAGAATATATGGCTTCGAACCCAAATTTCTGCGGATGAAATTCCTCCATCAGTACATGTTCTACTTGATTTACGACTATGGCGGACGCCTGATTGAGCCAACGGAGGACGATTATCCGGCTGAATTGAGAGAATTTTCAGACCGATTGTTGACCAGCATGCCGCCCGTCTATCACGCGGAGAATTCGTGGAAGCGGTATCTGCCGTGCCTGCCACAGCACACTGGCAAGTTCATATTTATTTGAGCGAAATGAACTGAGTTACAAGAAAATAGTAAGCAGGAGTTTAAAACAAAATTTTTTAGGTTGGAAACCTGGCTGGTGTCTCTTTAGTGACATCCTGTTAAGAATGCCGTTGAGTTTGCTCATCAAGCTTCTCAACGTGAATTACAAGGTACAAGGTTAAATTTTCTTAACCACCAAGAATCCAAGATTAATGAATTGACGTTCTTTGCCTACTGGAAAAAAAATGGAGTTTCCAAAAATCTTTTATTTGGCCAGGTGGAGGGTCTTCGCGAGTATCTCGATCATCCGATCCTGAGGCATATGCCCATAACCCACTTGCCGGCCAATCTGAGAGCAGCAGTACTGTATGCACGACGATACATCTTTCGAATCTACGACATAGCCTGCCAGCTTGGTTACATGGGCCTTATGTCGTGCAATCAGCCGCACAAGGAAAAAGACCAAGTAAGTAAATTTCTCTTAATTTCTGTGTTACTCTTCAGCGAGGCAACCCAAATTTTGCCTCCTTTTTTAAAGAGCTGTTTTTTGAGAAAAAAAAAATTTGAAAACCAAATTTAATATTTAAGAAAGCATAATATGCTTTAACATCATATTATGCTTTCTCAACTCCTATATTTTGCATTTTAGTTGTTTTTTTCTATTTAAAACTAGAGCCAAAATAAAAAGCAAACTTAATTAAAACCCTGTGTGATAACATAATTACATAAGTCAAGATAAATTATTTAATAACGGTTATTTAAATTTTGTAGGCTTTCTTCTTCCTTCATCGCAACGCGCGCATATGGGATACGACGATCTCGATGCCGGGCTATCTGAAGGTGACGCCCGATTTGGAGTATCCCGTTCACGTGTACTCGTTCGACTCGAGCCTGGACGTCACTCAGTTCTGGGATACGTTCGAGACGATCTGCCTTCACACGCCGCTCGGATTGCATCCGAGAGTCGAGAACGAGCCAATCACGTTCGACATCGACCTTGAGAAGAAGCCCGGGATGGCCGCCGTGATGATGTCCAAAATGGACAACGACATTGTCGACGACGGTTCTCAACCCGGAGACGGTCTCGGCGCCGGAGGCCTCGATTCAGCTTTCTTCGCGTACGTTGCTTCGAGCATTTTATTTAAGCTGGATTCTTGTATATTTAACGTTTATACGGAGAATTTATTCGCAGACATTTAAAGCGAAACTGGTGTTGGGTGAGCACGGCGAAAGAGCTCAAATCGAACCCGTCTAGAAAGACTGGCGTTAAAAGAACGGCAACTGGTGAACCCAAACGTCCACCGTCACTTATTGCCAAGTTTCTTCATACGGGTGAGTGCGAAATTCGCCATTTCGAACAAATTAGGTTTATGTTTTATTATTTTATTTTCCTTTCTTTAGAGGAGAACATTCCGCCCCCAAACCCTCGTAAGAGGCTGGCGCGATTAGCCATCAATAACCAGCTGTTGTCGTTAACGGCTGAAAAATCGAAACGTAATTATCTTAATGAAAATATCAGTTTATTTTTGTCATTTTAACCTTGTCATAATTCTTTTTTTCTTTAATGTTTATTTTAAAAAAAATCAAAAGCTGTTAAGAGTAGACTCGATCCTGCTCTGCGAAATCCAAGCGACTCGGCGAAAAGAATTAGGAATCCAGGTTATATAACTGATTATTTGTGCCTAATTTATTTTGCTTTTTGTAATTAATTATTTAATCGGCTGCATTTTAATTAATATTTTTTTTGTCGATTACTTTTTCGTCTGTTCCAAAGAGAGTCGAACTCGAAAACTCAAGGTTCGTCGTAATCGCGCGATTAGAAGGCCCTACTACGACGCCAAAGACATGGCGGCTCTCAAGCTGATGACCAGAGCTCGCGTTACCTGGTCTGCAAAGGAAGATAGTCTGGTTTGTTCTGTTTTTTTTTAAATGTGACATTTGATTGCATTTTGTTTGTTTATTTATTTTCATTTGCTTATAGCTTCTCCTGACCAAAGTGGCTTGTTTCTTGTTGGACGCAGACGCTACGAGAAAACGTGCTGTAGTTTCATTCGGCATCATTCGAGATTTTCTACACAAACAAGCGGAGGTACATATAACGCTAGAGTTTGATTTATTTTGTCTCAAATAAGACGCGGCGTTTATTAAAATCTCATCAAGGAGTCAAAGAGCAAGACGAGTCGAGCGTGTCAGCGTCGACTCCGCTACATGATGATGAATCCAGAGACGTCCTTCAACGTGTCCGTGTTCGTTGGTGAATCCAAGGACGATCCAGTAAGCCACGTTTGCTTAAGCGCGACTTGAGTGTAGGCTAGGTTACCCGCGCACGAGCAACTTACTTGATGGGAACTTCTCGAGTTAATTAAGTAAATTAATAATTGCTTCGTATTAACAAAAATAAAAATCGATAACAGGTGATACGGGAAATCTGCGATCAACCGTACGTGAAGATAACCAACGAAGCCGAATGGATGAGACGATTCGCGATTGTGATCGAACGTCTGCTCGAAAAGTTCAAATCCTCTGCTTCGACGAGCAAACCTGAATTGTTCCAACTTCCTGATTCCCTCGGTATGTGAAACGCAATAATTTGTTTTAGTTGTCGCTCTTCTGACGGTGTTTTAACACTAATTGATTTTTTTGTTTAAATTAAAAAAAAAACAAGAGGAACTTGAAGCCCAATACAACGTGATCCTTTCACACGAACTCTTGGAAAAGAAACACACTTTCACTGACGTGAAAAACATCGTCGACATTCATTTCGGTGTTGTCTATTCGTTGATTCTTGTACGTACTTACTTTTTTTTGTGATTGTGTGAAGCAAAATCCACGGAAAAAACTTAGAAGCTTATGTTGTGATGTTCGTGCTTGTTATAGAGTTCCATCGGATCATCGAATGATAGCGACATCTGGAACCACCTGTTGTACCAAATCTACCAGCAATATCCGGAAACGTTGCTCCGCTCGGTGTTCGCCAAACTTCGTTCAAAGTTGATCGTCAGTCGACGCAAAAACGCCACGCGACACCCTCCGAAGAAGACCTCCTTGTGTCTGGTCACCTTTCCTTACCAGTTGTCCATCACGTGAGCGTTGCTCTAGCTCAAATTTTTAGCATTTTTTTATTTTTAATATCGCTATTTATTTAAGCTACAATCAAAATGATTTCATTCGTTCTAGCTATCAGAACCTGTTTCTGAGCACGCACAAAGAAAACGTGTTCGTGGGAGCCTATGAGCTGATGAGTTGCCTCGTCAACGACAGTGTCGACACTTCCAGCGCCGGAGTTGACTTTGGAGTTGGATGCTCGTTGGGAGGCGCTGCAGCTATCGTGTCGCTTATTCATGGCCAAAAGGTGTTTGTTTGTTCACTTATTTATTTTTTTGTTTTGTGTTTTGACTTTTTTTTTAACGCGCATGCATCATTTTATTTCAAGGTGTATCTAACTTGTTTGTTGTTGCTGTCCCTGTAAAGGCACAATTCATAGTGGAAATTCCTGATAACATGATCGTCTTGAATGTGGAGGACGCCAAGATCAACGAACGTGGCCGCCAATTCCTGCAGAAATTCTGTGACTGGGAAGCGAAGCGAATGGGCAAAACTCGACAAGGATTATCCGCAGGAAAGCGCCCAGCGCTGTGTATTGAGGACGAGTCCTCTGAATCGACGCCAAACAAGAAAGCAAAGATGGACGAAACTCAGCCTGCTGCTGCTGCTGCTGTTGCTGCTGGTATGGGCTATCAACATTGAATACGATGTCCAAGTACTCAGACCCACTCACTGAGATTTACGTTTTTTTCATTTTCAAAGTCACCGACAGTATTGAGCCTTCCACATCGACGATGATGCCGGTCGACGACAACAGCGACTCGAAGGAGACGCTCATGAAGATGAACAGTTCGTCGCGGTTCGCCTTGTACTTGCTTCGAACGCAGCTGAACGAAAAGCTCCTGTCGGACACGCAGCACTCGCAGGATTATCTCGCCGTCAACGCCTGTCAAGTCATTTGCAAGCTGCATCCGGATCCAATATTTGATAACCTCCGAGTGAGAAAGAATTCCAATCTTTTGGCAAAGCTGAAAAGGTTTGTAAACGCATTATTATTTAGAAGGGGAATTTTTAAATGATCGCGTTCAACTTTGAATGCATCAGTCGAGGAAACAAGATGTGAAGTGTAATAACGAATTACGAGGAATTTATGCGAATGTATTTTTTTTAATTTATTTGTATTTATTTACTCACGTTTAATTATTACCAATGCAGGTTTGTTCCTGAGCCAGCGACAACCGTGGACGAAGTTGCTGACTTTTACCTGTCGGCTGAACTCGGCGACGAAGCCGTCCGCGAGATGCGCTATTTGTACGTTTTCTTACAAAACAAGCGCGAATTGGGTGCCACGATGGCTGACCTCGAGGAAGCCTTCAAATACATGTTGAAGATGCTCGACTTGAAGCATCACTTGGAGCTGATGCAAGATCACAATCTCGTGCTCAGAGTTGGTCTGAACACCGTTCGATACGTGGTGGCGGCGAAATCCAAACCATGGCTGCTACACAGCTTCAAACCAACGAATAAATCAAATAAAATGTTGAAGGCAATTAAGACAGCAGAAGCAGCAGCAGCAGAAGCAACTACATCGACGGCGACGGCAAGCGAGAAGAAACCGGATGAAACCGCAAGTCGCCAGATTTCAGGCGGCCGAAAGAGATTTCCGAATATACACCACGTGGTGCCCAAAAATCCAGACTACATAAGGTATAACATGAAACTTGAAGAGTGTCGTAACGCATCGTGTTTTAAACGCATGTAATAAAGCCATCCCCTGCTTGTAGCCCTGATCTAATCGTATCTCGTTTCTGTTTTAAATTCATACGTAGACACATGGAACCTTTCCAGTGTCTTTGTCGTCCGTGGCGAAGACCGAACGGCGAACTGAATCGTCAAATCCTGAACGATATGTTGCGTAGCATCTTGAGTCACGTGATGTGTTTTCCAGCTGTACCGTTCGCGACCCTCTGCGACAAATATGCCTCCGTCCTCAGTCCGGTTCAGTTGGTCGAGCTGCTCGAAGTAAGCTGTCGATGACGATTTTTTTTTTCTTTTGTTTTAATCTTTGCGTTCAAGTTTCTCATTGTCTTAATTTCGTTTGTCTTGATCGTAAGGTCTTGGAAGATGCTGGATGCGTCCGTCGGAGCTTCCTCAAGGAATGCCAAGCGCCGACTCTTTTTGGTCCATCCAACACGGTCGTCATCCGTAAGTTGTGATTTTCTCACTTGAAATGACCGCCTAGCACTTACGGTATTTGCTTACGTTTGCTTCCTTTTAGAAGCTGTAACGCTTAGTTAGCATACTTGAACTTACTCTACTTATTTAGTTTAATTGTTATTTAATGAGATCTTCACTTGTTTAAACTGACGCAGTGACGCTGCATGAATTGTTCTTTAGAAATTGGAACTTACATAAGTTGCTTTGAAATAGAATACTACATTTTAAGCCGCCATGAATCCTTAGAATTCTGAAGTTACGATAATCGTGTCGCAATCATGTTATTTATTTATGCGAAATTAAGTGGGTACCTTGTTTGCGTTTTGATTTATATTCAGCACATTGTTGTTTGTCTTATTTGTTTCTAGTTGACTCCGACGAAGACGGTGCGACAGTGTATTACCATCCAACGATTGACTGCATCGTTAAATTAGGCAGGGTCTTATTTTCGGCTTAGTTTCATAAATCCAATTAAATGTGTGTTGGATTATTTTGCACAATATTATTATGTGACTAGGATTACATGTAGGCTAATTTTTCATTTCTTAATTGTGTAATTTCAACTAATTTCTATTAAAATTAAGGCTGGTATCACTAACGCCTATTGGGCGATTCTCCAGAGTGACTCGAGCCTTGCTCACTCGAGTCACTCTGGAGAATCGCCTTATACCCGCTAGTGATACCAGCCTAAGTGTAAGACTAATTCAGGAGGCCTACTTTGCATGCGTTTATAATTTTAAATGCTTTCAAAACTGATGTTTGTTCATGTCTGGTTTATTAAGGTGGTTCCACATGGACGAACTGCAGCGAATTTCGCCGCGAACTCCAGCGAATTTTCTCACAGTCACATCGCGAATTTTGACGTCATGCCGCGAATTCTCCAGCGAGCTATGATGTCATTTCCTCCATCTGGAGGAAAAAATCCGTTGTTTTGATTGGCTGCGGAAGTAGGCACGCGGCAAAAGTTCTAATTGGTCAACTCAAAACCACGTGCGCCGCCATTTTGTTTTGCAGTATGTAGTTTTCGCGCGCTCTTGAGTCAAGTTGAGTCTTGATTCCGGATTTTGACGCCGTTTTTATGCCATTATTTGACGGTTGTCTATTGACAAGCCTAAGGTAATCGTTTACCTTTGGCGCTACCGCTCCAACCAAGCATGTCGTTCGGGCACGGAAGTCAGCGCCGATCAGGACTTCCAGTTCCAGGTAGGCCTAAATCATCTCTGCATTCAAGGTAGGCTTATGGCTTGCATTGTCTGCATTCACATGCAGGCTGACCGTCTGACTAATCCGCGGACGCGCATGTGTCTGACATCTGATGTATAAAGGTTATGACTAATTTGTGTGCGCACGACCGCTGACAAGAGGCGTTCAAAAATTGACGTTCTTACTGCGGGCAGATAATACAGATAGTGTAGGTCATGCCATTAAGGCCGACGAAGGCCTTAGGCTTATTTGTTTATTTAGGCCTACCGGTATTTATATTAGCTGACTATTTTGTTGACTATTCATTATCGACTTGTTTCTTTTGTGACATGCCGAGTTGCCAGATATTTCATGTGTCATAATTGGGGCCCTGGCCCTGTTGACCCTGGAATTTCTGGTAGCCATATCCTACATGAGTACATGTACGTCGATTGTACGTGTACCGCATGTTTAATACTTGCCGAATTTACAGGATCAGGCAATAGCAAGAGCTCGAGACGATCTCAAGGAGCCAGTCCGGCAGCGAAGAGGAGACCTGCTCGCGGCATTACGTCCGTCGTCGTATACGATGGGCTGACAAGCGTGTGTCAAGTCATTTTCTTGAAAGCAGGCCTTGTGCTTCCGTCCGAACAGCCGCCATTCCTGCGTACGTACAAGGACGGGGTTTCTAAACTTTGAGTCTTTAGTATGGGCCTACACAGCAGCCAGTCTAAAGTATAGTCAACAAACTTGTCCATCCGGTCCTACTAATCTCAGACGCGTTTGACTGAGGCTAGACGTCTGGCGTCTCGGGAATATGGACTAATCCTCAGAGGCTCAGAGGGCTTGAGGATTAGGCCATTGCTCAGACATGGGAGTCTGAGGATTGGTCGGCCAATTCTTAAGACGCCATACGTCTAATCTTTTGGTTCAGAAAAACGCGTCTGAAAGGGTACGTAGTCGGACCCGCTACAAACACTATATGATCCGTCTCAACTTTCAGACGTGGACCAATCTGTGTTTCAGCGAGACCTGACAGCAAATCTGAAGAACCATTCGTCGTACCCTCAGGTGACATTCTCATCCGCTCGCCAGCATGTCCATCACACATGATTTATTTTAATTCACACGTTTTTTACTATAGAATGTGGAGGAATCCGTCGAATCGTTCACCGAACACATCGAAGATCTTCAAAAGCTCTACTTGTGCTTGAGCACGACGTCCACGGATAATGACTGTGAAAGGTGAGAGATTTTATTACTTATTTGACGTTTAATTTTATTGATTGATTGATTATTATTCATTTGCGAGTATTTAATCTTTTGGCGATCCATTTACGAATTCAAGTGCTCGCAGTTCACACCAGGATTCTGTCATACGTATTCTTTTGGGCATCCTAGATGTGCAGGTGATGAGTTCTTCATAGGTTGCTGACAATTAATGATCCCACAATGTCTGGTTTTGACTAATTTAATTATTCAATTTTTTTATATAGTCGCCGCTTATGAAAACACTGCTTGATAAACTTCTATTGTTGTCCACGGACGATAAGTATGAAATTGTGAATATTATCAGTATTTTATTTGCGCTAAGTAATGTTGTGTAGCCCTGCAAATGTTTTATTTGCATCCATGTTATATACGTGTAGCCATGTATGTTAGTTTATTAATTCCGAGTTTTATAATGTCGGAGCGAGAATAGCGGTTTAATATGTGCAGACTTGCATTAAGGACAGCGCCATAAAATCCAACAACTTCGGCCTCCATATAGAACACAATGTAAAATGGGTTGAAATGTTTCAGCGATGTGCGGACAGAGTCGGGCAGACCGACCAGCCAGCCAACGCACGAATGAACAGAATTACGTGTCGTTTGAGTCTCCTGTAGTCCTTCGCTCGCTCGAACAAGTAATTCGGTACAAAAAATGGTTTAATCCGCAATTTGTTTTTTTTTTCAAAAGTTTCCTTGCCAACGGAGGCGAACAAAAAAATATTCCCAGGATGATACTCTATCACTTGAGACGGTTAGACATGCTGGTCGACAGTTCGGTGAGTCCAGGCACGTCGCACCATACAAACTCTTTAATGAATAGTTTAATTTTAGACGAAAATGAATTTAAAGTGTTTTTTTTACGGATAAGATGTTGTGCGACAAACTTCTAGAAATAATGACGGCCGCCTCCGTCGACATCCAGAAGGAAATTATCGCCGGCATACCTGAAATTCTGCATGACTCTGATCACGAAAGGGTGGCCATTCAATGGAGGTTTGATGCATTTATAAGCTCGTGCTTTTTGCCTGTCAATTTCTCTTTAAATGGTTTTGCAAAGAAACTTTCTTCAATTTTACCCAAATTTCTTCTTCTATTAAATTCATTATAGCGAGCTTCTGAAGCAGAAGACGGAATTAACGCCTTCCATCTTGGACTCGATGTCGATTCTCTGCGTCTCCGCCGATGTCCTAGCTGAGGTACTTGATTTAACTAGGTAATCAAGCAACCGATACCCCGTCGAACAATATATTATTAATAATTTTATAATAATTTTAAACAAGGTGCTGCATATTGTTTTGGAAAGTTTCGATTATGTCGATGTGGAAGCTCTGCCGGTTGTCCTAGAATTTCTTATGGAATGCGTGACCCCTCAAAACGCTGCAGAAGTGAGTTCTAAACATTGAAGCTTGTATTCCTAGATAGTTTAAGAGCTTGACTTGAGACGGTCTTGTGAGACAATGAAATGACAGTCCCGAACCAAGGTTAGTATCAACCCTATCAAGGATAGTATAGGATAGCAACCTAAGTATGGCTGAATCATCAATTGTGGTTCATAAATAAAATAACTAATTATTGTTTTTCTAGATTCTCAGTGAAATACGACTTACGTTAAAGTTCTCCTCGCAAACGGCGACACCGTGCAAAAAGTGAATAATTATTTTGGCATAAGTGTAAATTAGGTTGCTGGTTTGCAGGAAGACCAACTACTTTTTAATTACTTACAGATTCTGTACTTACTTCTAGTTATTTAAATTATATTTTCCACATTTCCAACTTATTTGTTTTTTTTCTCAGTGATGCCAAACAAAGCTACGAAGTTCTGGCGCTCAAAGTCATCAAGAATAAAATTCGAATTAAGCAGGTTGTCGGCGACACGCTGGTCAAGGTTCTTGAGGCGTCTAAAGCTGACAAGCAGCCGAATCTCCTCGATCTGTTCCTTCTCTTCTTGCTCGTCGACGTCGAACCTTACCGAAAGGCTGCCCAAGGCATTCTGGTGACCAAAATACGCAATGCAACCATAAACGAAGCACTCGTTTCTGAAGCATTCAAGCTGCACACTTCTGTGAGTTTTTTTTTTTTTTTTGGAAATCCTTTCCCCTCATAATTACACTGCAACACATTTAAACATTTAATTTGTATATTTTTCGTATACTATTTCTAGCTCGTGTAGTTTTTGTAAAAAAAACTTGAGACAAATTTATTTTAAGTTTTTATTTGTATCCATTCAGGTTTGCCAGGAATACTTCAAGTCCGTTCTGTTGCTTGTCAACTTTTTGTTTGGCGTGACCGATCAAGCGGTCCTTAAATTTGGCGGCGTGTTCATAGTTATCGCGTTCACCGAAATGAACGATGCGTCCATGCTGCAGGAAGTGATCTTCGCCGTTGTCACCCGTATCCGCAGCGAGCGAAAAGCGGAAGTGGAGACCGCTCTTGACAGCATAAAGCAAATTATAGTGGCGCAGCCACAAAAAGTGGCGCCTTACTCTGTGTTCCTGAAGGTGATTAAAATCGATCATGGTTTATCATGGGCAAACATTTTTTTCTTTCTTTTTTATTTATTTTATTCTTTAGGGTCTTTTGGATAGACTGGAACGATTATCCTTATCGCACATTCGTAAAGTCTACGAGATCCTGAATCTTCTTGGTCAGTCGTCCGAAGGAGACAATCATGGGCTTTTGAGCGATCTTCACATCATCGCACGAAAGCAGCTCTCCAACTCTGATCAAAGGTTTGCTTAAACAAATTGTCCGAGCGAAATATGGACTTCAGCTTATGCTACTCTGGCTTGGGACATTATTTATATACACTAATGTGCTGCTTCATTTTATTTTATTTGAAAGCTATCGACGAATGGGGGTTATTGGCGCGTTAACCACGCTTCGCAGGTAAGTTCTAAACTTTGATCTTCGCTTACAATAGTTATTTAGGATTATAAAACTGTTTAAAACATTTGAGTGAGCCGACCCACTCACTGTTGATTATTATTATTATTATTAGGATACATCCTGTTAGAGCTGGCGGCAAACGAGTTATTAAAAGAAGTGTGAGAGATAAGAAGACATAAAAATAATTATTGATGTTGATGTGTTGTTGTTGGTTTTTTTAAAGGTGCGAAACATCCACCGTCTCTGCTGAAGACCTGGCCAGCGCGAAGACATTACTAAACATGGTCGAAAATCTCGTCGCCACGGACTGTGAGGCTAAAGGACTTTTCTACGAAGAACTCTCGTCCGCCATCCTGCAAAGAGAACTGCACGAAGATCTGGAGGTGAAATTCAGCTTCCAAAAATTGTTTTATTATGCCTTGAACTTGAACTACGGCATTCAAGATATTTATTAACAATTATTAATATGTATTATAAAGCGCATTATGGTGGTGAGCCCTAAAATGAGTTTTTCTTTGTTTTAAAAAATGCCACTTAAAAGATTCCGTGTATATTCATTTCATGCGCAGGAATGGTTGACTGATCACGTGACGACTAAATTTCAGAACGAATTTATTATCGAACAAACATTGGCAGAGTAAGCTTACGATATTTGACTCGGCAGTACATTTGATTTTGATTTGATTAATTGTTCACTTTAATTTTTTTTTCTAGCGTTCATGGCCTAAGAGGACAGCTTGCGTTTGGCGAGGACCCCAAGAATAAAGATGATGAAGACGAGGGAGATAACGATGATGACATTGCGATCAATTTACTCTCAATGGCTTATGAGGACGAATTGATCGTCGGATCGACCACACTCGCTAAACGGCAAATCAAATTCTTGCGGTGTTTTAATTCCTCATGGAATTTTTTTTGCTTAAAATTAACAATTAGTTAAAATATTGTTTAGGTCGCGACTGCCAAGTCTGCCATCGCAGTTCCGTCTCGTCGCCTTTTGCGCAAGGGTGACTCACAACAACGACTTGTCCAGCATCAACGCACTTCTCGGTTTGTTTCTCTCCCTTTGTCGTTGCGGATTTTGAATTCAACTCAGCAATGAAGCTCAAGATTCACAATTTTGTCACACTCAGGTTGTCCAGTTTACATCTTTCATTCAGACATGCTGTGCGACTTCGAAACTAAACCTTTGTTGCACCGCAAGATCGTTTGCCGCTGTTTGTTTGCCGTCATGAACTGGTTCATTGAGGTAAAAGAGCAATCTTTTATTTTTTTATTTTTTAACATCTAAACCGGGTATTCATTTTTTTCATTCATTTAAGTTAATCAACGCTTTCGTAACTCAAAAAAAAGACGACGAGATTCTTGACAAAGTCGTCACGCGAATTCGTCAGATTGTAGAAATGCAACAACAACTGGACATTTGCCTCAAATGTAAAAACAAATAATGTTTTAACACATCTTTAGTTCGAGTTAAAACCTTTAACACTTTGTTTACCGGTCAGCAACGCCTGGTTTTGTGCCGCCAGCCGTTCATTTCGACGTCGACAATGCTGACAAGTCAATTGTGGAAGCCAAGTCGGCGTCCAAAGTTGGTCGAAAACCCAAGAGAAAAAAGCAAACCGGAAAAAATGCAAAGAACGGTAAAGATGCGCTACCGTCGACTAACACTAGTCAACCGTCTACGTCTACTCAAACCGCGACACAGATAAGCTCGACTTCTGATCAACAGGTATGTACTGTATCTAATTGCGTTTTCTAAATATGATTAACATGTTTTCTACTAGTTAGACTAACGCTCTTTGAATTTCTCTTCAAGGTTTCGGCGTCGAAAAAGGCCGTCGATTTGAATGGGATTCTATTCAGGTAAACTATCATATGATTAATAGCTAATCTTTAATTATTTAAAATTTTAAATGCAA
>JAQIYI010000640.1:0-16844 GCA_034700265.1 Polyzonium germanicum | reverse complement strand
ATGCAAAAACGTCAAAAAATTAGTTTTTAAAGCTAAAATATCCCAAAATTAGATTTTAAAGGTTAAACGTACCAAAATTAAGTTTTTAGTGCTCAAATAGAGCTAAAAATAGTTATTTATAAAGCTAAAACATGCCAACATTAGTTTTTCGGGCTCAAATATCTCAAAATTAGTTTTTAAAGCGAAAAGCTGCCCAAATTAGTTTGTAGGCCTAAAGCTAAAACATGTTAAAATTAGTTTGTAAACTAAAACATGCCAAAATTAGTTCTCAAAGCAAAAACAATAAAACATACAGTCCTAGGCCTATCCCAATCCAAATACAAATCCTAATTGAATCGTATACCTATTCCATATCCAAGGTCCATATCCATATCCTAGTTCCAATCCAAATCCTAATCCAAATACTAAACCAATCCTAGTTCCAATCCAAATGCTAATCCTAATCCCTTTCTAAAGACTAGGCCTAACTCATATATGCCTATAAAGGCTATAATGCACATTGGGCACTCTTGTTTGTAAAATGTTTTTAAAAAATGGTTCAAACTAGCGCCAAATGGCAATCAAAAGCAAAAAAGCGTTTTTTAATTCTAGCGAATAGCGCTTAGTGCGTTTTTTTTTAATTCTAGCGAACTGTTACGGTTTCCGGTTCGCTACGCTAGCAGGCTAGCGAAAATAAACACCGCTAGACCGCTAGCGCTAGCTCTAGCAGACGAATTCAACAGAATTCGTCTGTAGCAAGGCTGGGAATGCTTGGCGTGGAATTCAAGTTTCAATTAGCGAGCCCCCACCTTCTTCATCTTCAGCTACTGCAAAATGAATTGTTAGATACCGGTACTGTAATCTAAATCTTCTTTATTACCTTCATCAGAAGACAGAAGTTGTAGATTTATGAGTTAAGAGTCGTCGCATAATTACCATCTAGAAGGAGTTTTCCAGCCTTCAAAATAACCAACGCACAAGCCATTCTTCTGTTTTCAGCAGCCATTTTGCTGTAGCGAAATTTGCAAAAACCGTTCTTTAATTCGAACTTGGCAGGAAGTTAGCGATGTTAGTAACTAGCGAAGTTAGCGAGCTAGCGCTAGCGATTCGCTAGAATTAAAAAACGTGGCCATACGCTCATACACTGTCGGCGTGTAATGTAGGCCTAATCAAGCTCTCTCGACAAGTCGCAAGCAAAATCGCTGCCTTGTGAAAGCGCCATAAGTGACTTGTGCCTGCGTCAGCGCGGGTGCGATACAACTTTATTTAGGCCTATTAGGCTATTAATAAAATAAATTATTCCTTAATTAGGCCTAGATGTATTTAATTTAATACGGGTAATTGATTTAGGGGCCTCATGATAATGAAAGAATTTCGGGGTCAACAGGTCACATGGACCCAATTACAGTCCCTAAGTCCTATCAGAACAAAGGGACAAGACAAACACCCAACGGATACAGGAAGGAATCGAACTCCTAACCCGCAGTGGTGAGAAGTAGGCCTACAGAGCGCGCGCTCTGGCCGACTGAGCCAAGGGAGCTAATTAATTATTACCTAGCTTACGTACATGTAGTCAACTAATAAATTAATAAATTATTATTTGATTTATCATTTATTTACCGCTATTGAATTGATTAATTATTTTAATCGGGCCTAACTAGGCGAGTCGCAACTAATTTAGTAGCTGGCTCGTTGTCTGCGCCCTGCATCGAACGGGAAACACGTAAAGAAAGGGTGGCTGCAGAGGCGAAAGTGAAACCACAGTAGGCTTAAATTATGCTCTCATCGCCACTTACCTCGGGTGTTCTCGCCGCTTTCACTCGGTTAATTACGCCGACTATACGTCCGCACACATTTTAACATCCACAGTTAGTTTTTCACGTACTTTTTTGATAAAAAAATCAGACAATTTCATCACTAACTACGCGATAACACAAGAATTTTCCGAAAGCGAACTGGAATAGTCACCCGACAAGGGGACAAATGGGAAAAGCGTTGCCCGATTCACTTTGAAACATCACCTTCAGTTTACTGTGATTATACGCGGACGATTATTTAAAAGAAAACCTGAAAAATGGATTACTGATTAGTAATCTACTTTATGTTTTAACTTTAAAAAAATTTGTTTTTAAAGGAAAAGCTTTTAATAATTAATTATAAACTAAGGAAGCTCAGTCTAACAACACTGTTACAGATATAATCTTGGTGGCGCCATCCATTGACAAATGTGAGCAACACAGATCCAAGAATGGCGCTTTCGATGCTGTTTGAGCAAAGGGGGGGGGGGAGGAGCTATGGTAGCTCAGTTAGTAGAGCAGGGCTTTCTGCTTTGCTCTAGTCATCACGGCAACATAGAGTCGTGGGTTCGATCCCCAATGCTCCATCCCCTGGGTATTGTGTTGTTTTGGTTCTCCAGATTGATTATCCGGTCGGCTTTCGTAGCCATTTTCGAAGCGATGTGGGTTGTATATGTCAAAAATGATGTCAAATGCCAAAAGTGTTAACATATGAAGAAGAGGTCACAGGTGGTACAATAAGGCTCTAAGATGATTAATTGTTTTTACCGTAATTTACGATTTAATACAGTGATTGATGAGAAGACAATATGTAACTTTGGGTTGACAACGTATCTGTAATTGCGTTGAGGTTTGCAGGACATATTTTAATTATTATTTACGCCTGGTGGTACAAAATGAGGGAACACCTGAACCCGAAGGGCGCACTTAAACTTAGGGGTATAAATAGCTGGCGCGTAGAATATACATTATAGTTTGGTCCGGAGCATCTAAATCTACTAAGCCCAACAGCGGCGGGTTCAAAGGGCTGATTCGCGAGTTAGTATTCCTGGCGATACTGCCAGGATGCTAACTCTTATGGGATACTGTGTAGGGTTCTTGTGGTCGAAGCGTTGGGAACTGATGTGGGTTTAGAGCGAATTTGACCAAACGGCACGTTTTAGTCCTTTTGTTGTAAAGTTGTGTGAGTGAGTGAGGAATAGAAAAATTGGAGAAATAAAATAGCAAATTTATGGATATGGGCAATATATTGGAAATAAATGATCAATATATCGGAAATGTATATGGGCAATATATTTGAAATACCCAGAGACTATAGAATAGAATACACCGCACGCGCTATTCACTACCCAACCGGAAGTTGAAGCCAACATAACTGATTTCAACATTATTCTGACGTTTTTGTCGGCAAAATGGCGGCCCACAGTGTTCTTATGATTTTATTCTCTGGCAACGCCGCAACGATAATGTCGGCGTACATTAGCCTCTGCATGAGCTTGGCTAGGAAACGCCAGTATTTTAAAAGAAGAAGAAGACGACGATAATACTGACAGGCGGACAAGCCCGTCGGTAAATTAGCCCGTCCACTTATTTTCTTCTGATTAGATTAGCATTTTTGACATTTACAGAGTATTTAATATTAAATAAAATAATATATTACATGCCAACAAACAAGAAAACAGTCAGTTGAAATTGTTGAATCAGGCAAACTGGCAAAGATTTCGCCAGAGAATGAAATCATAAGAACACTGTGGGCCGCCATTTTGCCGATAATGACGTCAATATGGTCACGTGATCCCAGTTATTCTGACTTCAATTTTTTCGCCACGGGCGGTATCTATTCTATTCTCTCTCTCTGATGGTTCTCTGATGGTCTCTGATGGTTAAAAAGATCGATCAGTAAGAAAATCGAAAGGCATTTGATCGATCCAAAAATCGAAAAAATCGAAAGACATAGATCGATTTCTGAAAAATCGGATCGGATCGTCCATCACTATGACTAAACTAAAAGAATAAAATGGCGGACGTAATTGATGGCGGCGAGGATGTTGAGGAGCAACAGAAACCACATAAAAGAATCGCTAAACACGACAGCGGTGCCGCTGATCTTGAACGGGTAACGGATTACGCCGAAGAGAAAGAAATTTCATCGTCGGCCCTTGAAGAGGTACGCCTACGTTAGAAATGATTAGACGGACTAATTGCCATACTACCTGATTAGAGCCAGTGTTATTACGAGTGCGTGCGGCACTGGCAACTAGGTTATGGAATATAAATAGACAGTTAGACACAAATTGACACCAACATGACTTGCATCCATTTTGACGTCAGCTACGACAAAATGGCTGCGCTTATCAGTATCGGGCAGGGCTGCAGTTCGTTTTAACCAGAGACTATAGAATATAAATAGACACAACCCAACCGTAAGTTGAAGCCAAAAAGCCCGGATGACTAACGTCATACTGACGGTTTTGTCGGCAAAATGGCGGCCCGCAGTGTTATGATTTCATTCTATGGCGACGATAATACTTACCGGCGGACAAGCCCGTCCACTTATTTTCTGATTAGATTAGCATTTTTGACATTTACAGAGTATTTAATATTAAATAAAATAATATATTACTTGCCAACAAACAAGAAAACAGTCAGTTGAAATTGTTGAATCAGGCAAACTGGCAAAAACCTCCCAGAGAATGAAATCATAAGACCACTGCGGGCCGCCATTTTGCTGACAATGATGTCAAAATGGTCACGTGATCGCAGTTATTTTGGCTTAAATTTTTTCTTCAGGAGTGGTGTCTATTCTATTCTATAGTGTCTGGTTTTAAAAACTGATTGAAGGGGGTACGGTAGGTCAGGGGTCAGTCACATAAAAATTTGACTGAGCATACATTTCCATTTTGTTATCGGTGTCATCACCCCCGCCCCCGCCCCCTTCCCTGTTATCCCCAGTTGTCATATTGAAGCCTTACAGTGTATATAAGTTACAAGGCGCCAGGGCCGCCTGTATGTTTTTATAATCACATTATTTTTATAGATAATATCTTTAGTAATTTTAGATGCTTATTTCAAGCATTTATTAAATTTTATTTGACATAATCATCGAGATCCCTCACGTTCGGTAAACCACAGGTGCTTTATGAACATGTGCTTCAACGACTGATGCTACATTTCGCCAGGCGAAATTAATACAATGCTGGTCTTATTCATATTTGTTTTTATTTAAATACAAATTACCGTACCATGAGTTCTTCCATTTGTATTTCACAGGCTATGACGTTGATTGGCGACAAGCGGTGCAAGGAATCGGCTGAAAAAGCGGCCCGTGAAAAGGAACTGGCTAAGGTGACCATTAGGAAGGAGGACGTTGAGCTAATCGTGAGTAGGACTATCCACCCTTATAAAGCAACGTATACTTACTGTGGCATTGTTCACTTTGCTCTTTAGACAATTAAGTTAGGCCATACTGTGTAGTGTGTAAGATTATTAAGATAGGCCTACCAAAATACATGTATTTCTTACTTTGTGTAACGTGCGTGTAGTGCTTGTGCGGGCGAGCTTGTAGCTCACTTTTGAATGTTCGTTGATTCGCCCAGTGGCGGCTCATAATAGAAGGCAAGGTAAGCAGTGCCCACCGTGGAGAAATAAATAAATTCATTAATTAAATTGGGCCTAATAAAAAATAAATAACGAACCCACCAAACAAGTCACACTTCTTTCGCTGATGACATAGGGGGAATGCGGGAATCTTTACCCAGACTTGGTGATTCATTCAATGTACACGGCCTTGCAGAAAAAAAAAAAGCTAGGCATCCAGAATTGTGCCTTGACAAACGTGTATTGCAACGGACCAATCTTTCTTTCAGAACCCTTGTAGCCTCTTTCATCAATGCCCCAATATAACTAAGTACAGGCAGTTTGAAAAATATCAAAATAAATGTCATAAGAAAACAACCTCGCAGTACAAGGCATCAATGCCTATTGAGAACGACATATGGGGTGGGGAATCTTTCACAGACTTGGTGATTCATTGAATCTACGCGGCATTACAAAAAAAAGCTAGGCAGCCAGAATTGTGCCATGTTTGCCACGGAACAATCTTATGACTTAAGTAAAGGCAGTTAGCCTAGTGCCTCTTAATAAGTCTCATAAGAAACATCCTTGAAGTACAAGGCATCAATGCCTAATTGATATTGTCTATTGATAATTTGAAACAAGAACAAATCTGGGACCTGCGTCATGTAAGGGGCTCCTGGTTCGCGCCTTGGGAGTGGAAAGCTTATTTTTTCTTCTAAAACGTAGACGGACGGATACACTTTATTAAAGAATAAGAGAAGATCCTCTCGTATTTGTACAAATTGGGGCAGCATCAATATTTGTACAAGTAACACTGGAACCGGATAGCGGTGCGAAAAGATATGCAAATTAATAGACAATTAAGATTAGGTATTCGAATGCATCATTCTAGACATCGAGGGAAAGGATTTAACACTGTCGATGGTCACCTGTTTAATATTCAGATGTTATCTAAAAGGTTATCGTGGGTTCAATTGAAAGGTTCGAATCATTATGCAATTATTTGCATGTGGAGAACCAGCCTGTTAGTAGGCTAGGTAAGTGCAACTAGGGGAGGATTACTCTGGTATTTTTACATAGGCAAAAATGGCACCAGTTTCTTCTTCTTACTTATGGCTTTTGGCATCTTTTTTGACGTATACAAGCCACATCGCTGGGAAAATGGCTACGAAATCTGACCGGAGAATCAATCTAGAGAACCAGAACAACACAACACCCAGGGGATGTGCCAGTGGGGGTCGAACCCACGAGTCCGACTAGCTGTTAGTGAGCCAAGCAAAGCAGAAAGCCCAGCTCTACTCCTGGAGCTCTCCGGGCGCCATCTTAAAAAGGATCACTTATAATCCTTTTCTAAGGTGCCATTTTTCTGCTACGAGTGAACCTACTGTTCTCTAAGCTTATACTGTGGTGCAACTATGACTACGGAGCGTATTCAGACATGTACATGTTTGTTTGGTTTTTACAATCAGTATGGAAGTATGGATATTGAATTCCATGTAATGCTTGCCTTGGAAAAGATCTAAAGGCGCAGTTTTTGTGCCTGCAGGCTGTAGCTGACAAGTCTATCCGCTTGTTTGCTCAAGAATTTCTCATTAAAATTACAGTAGGCCTACGCCTAGTCATAATTCTTTCATATGATAAGTCCTAATAAATAATAATTATACCAGTAGGCATTGAAGCTAAATTCCATTATAAAACTTATTTAATTAATTTTACCAACTTTATTAGCATAAGTCAATTTATACAGCTGAAAGGTGAGCAAGCAATTAAACGATAGCTTCCAGTTGTATCTGGATTAAGTTTTAACAAGCGCAAGAGAAAAGCGTAGGTCTACATTTTTCAAAAATCAACCTTCCCACCCCCAGGCCTGCTGAGAATGTGCGCAACTGCGCATGCGCAATGCTGGTACAAGCCTGGATTGCATTAATTGTCACCGGGATTGTGACTATGCGAAATTTCAGCCATCTAGCTCAACTGGAAGTGGGTGAAAAAGCTGGCGGAAGATTTGCTGAATGACCGAGTCCAAAAGCAAGCTAAAAGAAGATTGATGGCCTAATAAAAAAACCACTTGATTATGCCGCCAGCGACATGGAAATCAAGCAGTGTTGCTTAAAGGGTAGGCCTATAAAAGTTTGGAAATCGACTTTCAAATTTCTGTTATTTAAAAATCCTATACCGTATTTGCAAGTTGATATCAAGCAGTGTTGCTTAAAGGGTATAAAAGTTTGGAAATCGACTTTCAAATTTCTGTTATTTAAAATTCCTATACCGTATTTGCAAGCCTAATCTTCGAGCGTAGTAGCAGTTTTTCGATTGGCACGTATTTGCTCAGTGACTTGAATAGTACTAGAAGTTTTATTTTGGAATGTATGCAAAATTTGATAAGTCTTGGTGTGACAGTATTTTTATCAAGGACTTTCCATGAGAGATGTCACCAAAAATGGAGAAATTAAAAAAAGTTGGAGCGTTTTCAATAAAATCCAAAGTAGTTTTTCTCCTGATTCTTCACAGATAAAAATCGCTGTAAGCCTCATTCTGGAGAATCTGGCGGGGCTTCAAGAAGAAGTTTTTCTAAAGAGTCATAGATTGAGTGTAATGTGGTTCCATCTCCTTATGGAAAATAATTCCCGATCATATTTATGTCGCCAACATGTCATAAAATCCTTCCATTAGCGCGTTGCACGGCCTGCCGGGTTCTTGATTCTAGGTGAACACAACTTCTTTGCTTCGATGCCCTGACATATTTTCCCAGTGTGGAGGAATGGCGCATTTAAAAGTCCGCGCCCCTACCCTCTGCGTTTGTGGGTTTAAGGCATCGGTGCCTCGCTCGACGCCATTGTGACGTCAGCACACTTCGAGTGTCTTGAAATACCATCTTTATTGACTATGCATTATTGTAGGCCTACATGTATAATTGAAAATTGTATAATCAGTTAACTTGCAATAACTCATTTGATGGCTTTTTCATTTGGAGTTTAATTCTTTGATTCCACACTCTTTCTACACTTATTATGTAAGGTACTTCTTATGTAGTCCTTCATTTTCTAGACGTGTCTGCCTTTTTAATAAAATGATGGCCTAAAATGCATATTATCAGTATCCTCCAGTAGAAAATGGAGTTAAAGACAGATGTATACCGTCAGAAGTTTTAAATACTGGTATCATACTTGTCCGCAGCTTGAAATGTACAAACATGGTTGGAGACTCAAAGCCCGTGAATGGAAGCTCGGTCCACTTAAAAGTTTTAACTCCTCTTCTATAGATGCAACGTCAAGTTAATTCATTCAAAATGGCTTTTCAAGAATCATGCAAAGTCAACGTATCTTTATCCTGTGAAAACGCCTTAGAAAAAGGGGGAGGAAGGAACAACTTAACTTTGGTGTATGCTAAAATATCCTACGGGATTTCTATGTAAGCTCAGACGCCCCCTGGTGCATAGACTTTCGAATTCAATTTCTTAAGCCAATAGGCCTAGTTTGTGGCTTACATGTATGAATAGACATGTATGATATCCTGCACTTCGGGTATCGCGTAGCGAAGCGCGGAAAGTGCAAATTCTCAAATAAAGCCAGAAGCACAAATTCTGTACTTGTACTAGTAGGCATACTCAGTGCTGGGTAAGATGATCTTTTTCATCTGAGATGCAGATGAGATGATGGCAGTTTTAGTCATCTATTACTGGACGATAGATAAAATTATCATCTTTGTGAAGATGATAGACGATCACGATTTTCTTCGCGATCTAAATATGATAGATCGCATGCGTTTTTCTGAAAGCTACATGTAGTGTTGTGGGGATCATGATTTCCGTCATGCATCGATGACAAAGATGATTTTTGATAGATGACATGCGTTTTTCTGAAAGCTAGTGTTTATAGTTCCCTACAAAATTGTGGACATTAGAAAGCGAAATAGAGCATTAAACAAATGAAGCAAGGATTTTAGGGTACTTTTTATGCCTTATTGTTTTCATTTGAAGATTTGCCCTTGGACATGCTCGCAAAATGGATCTGACCATCGCAATGCAATTCCTTTTCTCACCACTTGACAACAGAAAAGCTGCGCAAAACCTGAAGTGTGATTGCATTCATTGCCATGCGCTCTGCAAGTTTAATTGACAGAAGTGACAGAATTTCCATGGACCATTACCATTTAACAAGCCTGTTTTCTGTGCTTTATCCTAGCTTCTCTACCATGAGTCTTTGGGTGACAGCTGGCAGACTACTGGCCAAAACACGTAACCATATTAACTAATTGCTTACTCGGTTGCTCCAGGTGTCCTCCGGCTCCAGAGGACAACTGTGGAAGTGTGGATGCCAGGAGTTGAGTGTTTTAGGAGCGCCATCGAGGGTCACATTTACATAGGTCAACACCTATTTCTGCAACATAACTTTGAATATCGAAATGTTGAAATTGTCTAAAGGACAGTTAAGTTAGGGTCATCAATAACTAAATTGTTGTTTAGGTTTGCGTTTTGTGGAGAAATTTACTCCTAAGAAAGGCAAGTGGTGTGGACCCTGTTCTTGCGGTTTCTTTACGAAGACGTAACTATATATTACAATGCACAGCATGGCGGAACAATTGTGATTGGCGGTATGGAGCGATTGTTTGAGTTATTTTTTGTGTGAATGTCTTGTATGGTCTATTTTCTGATTATGATAGATGAAATGAAACTTGAGGCTTTGATGGGATTTTATGTGAAAACGTAATACTTTTTTTTTCATCCTTGATTTTTTTCTCATAGGCCTAGTGGATTCCGATAGTGCCAATACTTGCCCCTACAGCCCTACTCCACCCAGCCTCCACCAAATCTACAACGAGCCAAAATGACTTGTCTTTCATTGAGTGGATTTGAATTTTTTTTTATGGATGAGGCGTATTCTTTTATGTCCTAAGGACATATTTTCTGCATGTTTTTCGACGTTCAAATTTTATCCGTTTGATAAATGATGATGCAGATGTGGGTTGGAGGCTTCGTTTCTATCCCATTGCACTTTATCAACGGCCTAATGGGGATAGAGGTTGATTTTCATCTGCTCAAGCAATCGTCTTTAGCTTAGACCCCTACATGTCGCTTCATAATTCGTTTGTGGCTTCTCGTATTTGTCCTCAACTCTTCTTTATTGGTTATTTTGGTTTTTGCACTGTGCGGTTGGTTTAAAGGATTTCAAAGTTCAATGAATTGGCTTTACTTTATAGTTCATGCTCTTAATAGATGCTGATAAAATTGCACTAATCTGGCTGGTCGATCCCTATGTTAATCGGCATTTTGCATCCAGGCTGATAATTAATTTTGCCAAAAAAAGCTCAACTTCGATGTGTATTTATGACAGATCACTGGCAGTAGCGGATCCAGGACTTGTCTCTGAGGGGTGAGCCAGTAACTAGGATGGGTAAGTGCAACTTATGTGCTTGCCCTTTAAGCCTGGACCGCATGTGCGGCAAAAGTTGACTGTGCCTCTAGCGTCCGCGGATTGCATCTGCATCAGCCGCGGCCGCTGGCGCCTGGACCGCATGCAAGAGTCAAGTGAACCGCATGCAAGCGGCAAGTCAAGCCGAGATGCAATAATTGTGCCTTTTTCACCCCCCAAAACGACGCCATATTTGTTTCTAATTTCTATCGAGCATATCGAGGAAAATGGACGAAGAATTTCACACAGCAGTACCGTATACCTTCAGGAATGTCTTCGCTTAGATTAATTCCATTAATAATACGAGCAGAGGCCTATGCTATCATCATTAAATTAAAATTAAAAAGAATCTCCAAAAATAAGTGCTAAAACGCGGCATTTTGCATCTGACCGTTAAAAGTTGCATCGCGGCCAAAAAGTCAACTTTTACCGCACATGCGGTCCAGGCTTTAGGCCGGGCGCTACACCAGTGTTCATTTTTCGTTCACATGATGAATCGCGTGTTTAGACAAAAAAATGTCATGTGCCAGATATGACTCGCAGACGCAGGACGTCTGTTGCTCTGGATTATTCTATTGAGTTCCGGATACAACTAAAGTGGGCATGAATGCACGTTAGAAATTCAGATCACGTATTCGCTTTATTTTGAGCAAGATCATCGTGGATGAATATAAAAATTCACGTTTTATGTTTGAAACTTGCCTAAAGTGAGAATGCGAATAATATGGCTTTTTTTTAAACATTGTCATCATTGAAGGTCTTGTCCAAGTTGTCCACATAAACCTAGGCCTAGGAGGCGATGTCTAGCTTTACTTCCGGTGTTTGAAATAGAAATTCAGGCATCCAATGAAACAATATTCCTGATCTCTTGCAAATTCTAAACTTGTCATTTGATAGGCATACATTCATTGAAACTGAGCTGAATTTGCCTGCATCATCGTCAAGCTAGTTTGTATAACTAGGCCTAGGCCTACATGTAAAACTGCGTACTACATGTAGAAATGCGACTAAAGGGCTTTTTTCGTTTGTTATGTTTGAGCGGTAAATCCTCCCCTGTGTCGTAAGAAACCGAATTCAGTTAACTTGAACACGTGGTCAAGCGTTCATTTTCGCGTTTTATTTTTATTTTTATTTTTCCACTTCCAGTGCGCAAACGCGCCACTTTGATTTGAAAGGCGCGCACGCTACCACTCAGCCAGGCAGGCTTTCATGCCCACATCTGTAATTGGGTTCGCCTGTTGGCACCCTTATTGCTAAAAATAAAAAAAATAAAAATAAAATAAATAAAAATCTGATTAAAACTTGATGTTGCTCATAAGTCATGAATTTTAGCCTTTTTGATTTTTCCCGCTTCCCCCTTCCAGCCAATCCCTGCATTACTTTCTTAGCTTTCTTAGCCAATCAGGGTGTGGTCAGCATTCCCCTTCCATCGTAGGCGAGAGTGGTTTTCCACGCTCATAAAACGCTTCGATCTAGCAGGCTAAACCTCAGGCGCTCTCACTGAGTAGCTTAGCGCAAAGCGCAACTCACTGCGGGACTGTTGCTTAGTATGGTAGATCGAAGTGCGCAGAGACGTCCGCCAATTACCCTTATATTATTTTAATATCGCGTATTTGTTCTCTGACTAGTTACGCAAGATAAATCGTCAATTTGTTGCTCATCGGGACTTCACAACATACACTGTATTTAGGATACGGTAATGTTGAAAGTTATCGCTATTTCCAAGGCAGCTATTTGGCGCTTTTGGCGATTTTTCTCATAGGCGGCTTTGAGAAAAATCGCACCGAAAATCGCTATATTGATTAGTTAGCATTACTTTTCGATATGAGCGCAAAAACACGCAAACATTTAGTTGTAATTCAAAAACTTTATTGTGAATGCTCCTTAAGGGTCGATGACGTCTAGACTAAAACCATTGGGCCTAATGCAATAAGTTATTACATTAGCCTATATGTTATGAGCACGCGAAACACGTTTTGGTTCTGCCAGAATTGGCGTTGAGTTCAGTTCAGCATCATTGAATGCGCTCGGGAGGAAACGAAGAACAAACTGGCTTTGTTTGGATTATCAGCAAACGTATAGCACTTCCTTGGCTATTTGTTATCTTCAGTCGAAAATAGCTTCCAATAAGGTCGTTTTGCTGGTCAGCACGTCGTAACGCTTCGCTGACCTATGAGTAGATTGAGTCGCTTTCTTTTCTGTAGGCTATAAACTTGGGTTATTGCTCAGTTTCAAGCACCTTAATCAAGTTTGGATTCAGTTCGTAAACCGACTGGCACTTATGTTTATTTACTTGCCGATTCTTCTGAGTCTTTCATTCTCACTAGCAGGAGCGTTCATGTATTGGGTTTCCCAAGTTATTTATTAGCCCTATCTTTACGCTTACTTGGGTTCAAATTTCGAACACCATTATATAGGCATAATTTAAATTACTCCTAGTACTCGTACTTCAGTTTTGGCATTTTTTTCTTAACTTTTCTTAGCAATATTTTATCATGTTTTCTGTAAGATCATTCCATTGTCTATTTACCTTATTAAAAAATTACCAATGGTACGAGTCCGTACGTGCATAAATTTCCCTAAGCTTTTTCCAAAATTGCGTAAACCACAGCCGCGAATCTTTAGCTAGTTTATTTTGTTTTTATGAACGATAATCGTGTGGTAAAGTCTCTACCAATCCCCTGTCGTTTCACGTGAAATTTTGCCAGTTTTGGTCATCAGAATTACCACAAGCTTTAATCACGGACTCATCACTGTGTACAGCTTATAAACTACCCAAGTACAAAATGGCGGAATTGGCCCACAAAAAAGCATCACGATGGGTTTTTCCTATGAGAAACTAAAAGCCATTTTTTTTTTTAGGTTTTTGCCATCCCCAATCTGTATATGCGGTAAGCGCTGTAAAAATACCATTAGGTTGTGTGCTACATGTAATTGAAGAAACCGCTATTTTGTCTTACTATCTAACGACAGTGAGCCTATTGCGTGTTTCTGTACATGTGCCTTATGTGTGTCTTATTAATTATTTCATACCACTTCGTTATTATTCTTTTATTTTTTGTATTAGATGAGAGAAATGGAAATTCCACGTGGAATGGCCGAATTAAAACTACGTGAGCATACTGGAAACATTGTCGAAGCACTCATAGCACTTACGAACTAATTCAATAAAAGTTGTATAGCCTTTTCACAAAAAATAAAAATAAAAAACACTATAAAATACCTGGTCCTTGAGATTTTCTGTTTTTTTTTTTTTTTTTTTTCCTGCCATTCTTTAAATCCCACAAAGACGACGACAACGGTTTGTTATTTTTTTTTTCTGCCATTATGCACAGCTCTTTATACAAGCGCCTTATATTTTGTAGTTGTTTATCGTTCTTAACTCGCATTTTTTTTTCACCTTACAATTTATACTGTACATGCAATCTTGGTGAGTGTTATGTTAGGTAATGCATACGTCCATAGTCCTACATGTATACACTATCTGTTGAATTGCGTCTAGCATTCGTATTCGATTCCCTTTAGTTGATAGTTTGACGTAAGCCTATTTTAAGTAATAAAAAAAAGGAAATCTACCCGTAAGCCTACTCTACAAATTGTATTCTCAAGTAGGCCTTGGCCGAAAGTTAGAAGCAAAAAAGGCTGAAACATTGTTAACTAAAATCTTTTTTAAGGTTCAATTCTAATGTAATCTTGTTTTTCTGACCCTTTTTTTTATTCAATCTTAAAAATAGGGTGATTTGAAAACCTAAAACTAAAAAAAGTCAAACTTATCTGTAAAATAACCAATCGCAGACTCACACTGGTGTGCTCAGGGTAGGATGCGCGTTATTAGCGTCCACCCACCTACAGAATCTTATAAAGATTTTAGGACTTTTTTCTCCAATTTGAAATTTCTTTCAAATTTATCGATGCAATCGTAATTGCAGTAATCCATAGGAAGACTAGATGGCGCCATTGTCATGATGCGTGGTTGGCAGCGAGGAGAAGCTAAAGCCCATGGCGGTTTGATTCAACCTGCGAATAACCATCATACAAGTTTCAGACTATTTTTTTTGATCAAGTTTTAACGAAACTACAGTTTTTCGAGATAAGCCAGAAAACGTTAAATTATGAATTGAAAAATGAAAAAGCCTATTAACTAACGAAAAGGTGATTTTATCGGGGAAAATAAGCATTATCTCAGAATAAAAAAAAGTAGAAATTTATAGCATGGGCCTTGGCCATTCGCCGGTTCTCTTCTGTAAAATTCCTCAAACTCACATGCGGATGTTCCTTCACAAGATCAGAAATCACTAATTTGTTTTATTTTAACAGCTATTAAATGTATCTTCAATAAACAAACGTGTAATATTCAAAAATTCTTACTCAAAAAATGGGGGGAGGGAGGGGAGGGAGGTAGTAAAGTACCACCACTGCAGAGTGCAAGCTTCACCGCATTTGGCCGGAAATGAATGCAGAACGACCCAAATCATTAGAATCAACGCCCTAGCCTGGACTGACAGATGTAGCCGATGCGCTATTTGTCAAGGCACTTCTGGCAAACAACGCTGATTCTATCAAGGCCCTTCTATCAACGGCGCTCATGTGAACGATCAACCAAATTGCGATGCGTAGGAATTGTCAACTGACGTATCCTCGACGAGCCATGCGGCTGTACTCGCTTTAAAGAGCAATAGAAATCAAACATTCGCATTTTTAGAGCATCTTATTATCCATTAATACATGAGATATCTTATCAATGTTATCATTCTACGAGAGAAACAAAAAGCATTGTTAGCAGACTAGTTTTTTTTATATAGTTTATTTTATTTTCAAACATTTGACTGAAACCATTCCAAAAAGCTCGGCCACCACAAAGCTCGTTATTTTTTTCAGGTTAGAAAGAGATTTTCTACGTAGCTAGCGTGGCTTTTTCCATCATCCAAACAGCTAAAGTTAAGAGTGAATTTGAATCAGAATTTATTTGCGATCAATTTACTCTTCGTTTAGAACGCGCTGTTTGCCATTCAGTTCATGTTTCTCCTGGGATTTGGTTACTTCCGCTTCCCATTTCCGCTAAATTGAGTCGCTTGTCATGATTTTTTCCGCCTCCCACTGCAGGCTTTCGCGCAATCCATTCCGTCATGTTAAGAAGACAATTTAGATTTCATGGGTTAGGAGATAAATGCCTATTTTAATTTGCATACATGGTGCGTGCGCAGTTGTGCGCGCGTGAGCGTTCGACCACATAGGCCTCTCTGCATATACATCTTATGCAAATTTGATTTATCGTCAACGCCAGCGTTAGTGAAATTTATTTCCTATTTTTGACTCGGCCCGTACATTTGTCTTGATTTATGGTTCTCGTTGCATCACCGCATATTTTCAAACCAAACGAGACCATAGAAAGGAAATGTAGGCCTACTGTAAAAGAAACTTGACACGACTTCGTGATTTCATTGAGAAATAGAAATATATTTTAAATATTAAATTGTAGGTTCAACGTTGCATCACACGTCGATATTTTCATCATTAAATAATACACGGCGACGGGCCGCTTCTCGGCCCGTCGCCGCGCACTTCGATCTACCAGACTTAAGCCATAGTCCCTCTCAGTGATCGGCTTCACGCTAAGCCGCTCACTCAGAGCGAGCCTTAAGCTTGGCCTGGTAGATCGAAGCGCTTAAGAGAGGGGGAAAATCACTTTCAGATGCAGGAGGAAAATGCTGACCACCCTGATTGGTCTAGAAGCTAAGAAATTATTCAGGGATGAGCCTGGAAGGGGGAAGCGGGAAAACCAAATGGCCGCAAAGTTCATGACTGGAGCGCTGTTGTAACATGTGCCTGGTTCTTAACTAATGGCTTATTTTATAACTTTGCCTAAGTATAAGGATGGGCTATAAATTTATTATTTATTGGATTCCTAAAATGCTTAATATTTAATAATTTGAGTAAACGTTGTTTTTTTGGCTGCAACCGAAACCTAAACGAAAATTTTAAAATAAGTGCTAGCCTAAACCGAAATGAAAATTTACAATTTTGAAATAACGAATCGGAAACAAATTTTTGTGATTTTTTGACAACGAAATTTTCAAATTAT
>JAQIYI010000639.1:0-16854 GCA_034700265.1 Polyzonium germanicum | reverse complement strand
TGTTATAGGAAATTTAATTAAAAGTAATTTAGCTTAAAAAATCACAGCTTCTGAATTTGAAATATTTTTGTTATCAATGCTACCGGTTGTCGTCGATTGATCCAGTGATAAATGCATTTAATTTATTTTCTGAATACAGTTTAGGCCTGATTTAAAAATCAAGTTATGTTTAATTATAATATAATAATTTTGACATCTTTAGGTTTCCGGGGGGGGGGGGGAAGGTCGCTGTCATGTGAAATGTCAAAAGTCGAAAAAGATATTTGCTTCCGGAACCCAATACCCGCTGCTCGCCCACGCACATTCAAACATAGCGCTATCTACTAACGAATCTCTCTCCTATCTGTAGGAGAAAAAAATATACAGAAAGGTTCAGAGGACAATGAACCAAAAATAACTTTCTCTTTATGTGAACCAGAAATACTCTGTAGGCACTATAAAAATGTGTTGCATTTAGGCCTAGGGTCTACTCTGCAGCAAACGTAAGCAAAAAAAAAAAATAAAAAAAAAATATATATATCCCGGTATATATATAAGTGTTATTGTTGGTGCCTACATGTAGGCCTTAAAGTAGATTTTATTTATGTTTCAGGGCAGCTTCGAATTAAATTAAATTAAATTTCACCCTTGGTCAGGCTAGAAACCATTTAATTTAAAAAATAACTTAACCTTAAGGGTAGGCAATCACTGAAAACAATTTTCTTTTTATTATTTGCGAATTTTGCTTTAGCTGGCATGAATTAAATTGAATTAAATGAATTTAATTTTTAGTTTATATTTTATATTTATATCGTGGGTTAGAATATTTATTGTGAATATTTGTTAAGCATTTAAAAAAATTAAGAAATTCTTTACCCTTGAGAGTAGGCAATCACTGAAAGCAATTTTTTGTTTGCAAACATATCGAAAGCTGTGACGTCATTGGACTTTATATTGTTTTTCTACTTTAGTGGTCTCCAATATGGCCCCCTCCTCCTCGCCAATCCTAATGTTCTTTCCCTTTGAAGTGATTAACGCTTGAGTGAAACCCTTTTTCATTGTCGTCATCGTCTTCTTGCGCTAACCGTCCTCAACTTTATATATGAGATCTTCATCTTTTAAGCGCAGCCAATTTTTCATCGCGAAATGCGAACCCGTCGACGACTAAATTAGGCTTCAATCCCAAACTAATGCAATTAGGCTTAGGTTTAGGCGCGAAATGCACTCTGCGTGACCACGCCTTCTCGTTAAAAAAGACGGCAACATGGCGATAAAGCTGGCCGCGAAACATTAATCAGGAAAATTAACCGGAAACTACCATTATTAGCTAATTGTATTAATACGTAGAAGATAAGTGGTTGCACAGAAATCGATTGTGGTACATGTAATTTGATCATAATGTACCACAATCGATTTCTGTGCAACCACTTATCTTCTACGTATTAATACAATTAACAAATAATGGTAGTAGGCCTAAGCCTAAATTTACGATAAAGCCTTTTGTGAAAATATAATTAAAAAGAGATAATTTAAAATAATTGGGCCTAATCTAAATAATTTATAAGCATTAATAACTAATACATTTTAGGCCTATTATGCAATGATAAAAATAATAACAAATAAAAAAATAAAGATAAAATAAACAAGCCCTGTTAATTAAAGGAAAATAAACCTAATCACTAGTGATAAGATTCCCTAAGGAAAACGTTAAAGTGTTAATGAGTCCAATCTATCGGTTTTTGATTAGGTCATGAAAAAAACATGAACCATGACCGGAAATTACGTTCAACTTGCGGTCATTGACGCTTTACTAAGCTTCTCCCACCAAATAACGCACACTATAAAAAAAAACCAATTCTATTAACGAGTAGTCCGTGAGATTTTTCTTTTTTGCAACTCGATCCAAATGTGAAAAGCGTCGAAATTCCTGAATTCTAAGTGGGCGACGAAAGCAAAAGAGTCGAGCGAAATCACAGACATTTAGACTCGTCACTGCAGTCAAGCGATTTGACTAGCAGAACCTAAACCCCTTTTTTGTTTATAAATTCGGCATACCATTAGGAAAATAGAAAACAGACAAAGCGTGCTGCTCTCGTCCGTATGATTGTATAGCGTATATAGACTTATCAACAAAAAAATAATGGTAACGAGTAGAATAATACCGTACGGTATCGGTAAGCTGATTAAGGTTGACAGTCCCGAATTGTATGAATGGTTTTTTTCGGAAATTTGCAAGTTTCGCAAATAGAAACCGCAGGGGGAACTTAGTGGCCTATATTATTAGACCAAAAAAGTTGAGGCCTTTTTTTCTTCACAACTTCTTACTTACAAAAAAAATAAAAACACGACTTACTAAAAAGATTTACCATCTGCCACAGTCCCATTATTATACCCCCACCCCCTCTTCCCTCATCATGATCATGATCATGATGATCATCATCATCTTCACGCTGACTTTGATATCGAGATAGGCCCTATACTGAAATCCATTCGGAAACATCTGCGCAGTCTCGACCAATTCTTCAAAATCTTTTCTGTCTCTATATGTCTGAATAAGCTTAAGCCTATTTAGAGGACGAAATAAATGGAGAGAAAAAAATAGGCCTACGCCTCCCACAGGAATTTACGCTAAGCCTCATTTATCAGCGATTGAGTCGAATCCTTGACGACAGCTTCTACAGTCACGCAACATACCATTGAATCCATTGATTAAAAATATTTTTCTGATATGTACAAGATGAACCAAAAGGCCTAGGAGAATAGTTTTTTTTCTCAACTCATGTCTAATTATAATTCTGGGGAAAAAAGTATAAAATAAACATAACATACAGGGTGTGCACTGTGCAGACTGTGCACAAGATTGTGACCATTTGTGAAATTAGAATAAATAATACCATTGTATTAAAATTAGATATTAGCATTAGGGTTTCAGTCAAAGTAGGAAGTTTTTTTAGAAGGAATGAGACTAAAATATATACACGGTTAGGTTCCTTTTGGGAATCCTTTATGATAATTTATTCAGAAATTTTTAAGCTTTTTTTAAGCTAAACTTTTTAAGTTTAAAATTATACATCTACTTTAAATATAATCTTTTCAATTTCATAAGTAGTCTGAAGCCTTTCGGACAGACCCGGTATTATTCATTTTTTATCAGAAGTTTGCGCCGACAAGAAATCTTGGATTGGCTGATTTGGTCACGTGTTTTTTAACATTTTTTTTTCTTTTCATATTCTATTCAAAAATGATAATTTTTCACTTGTATGACAGGCAGCCGTGAGCTTCCCTCTCACCCTGATCATGTCACCACCCCTCTCAAATCTTGACTGGCCGTAAAGGACATCAAAATTTTTAATATTAGGCCTATGGTATTCATATCTTAAATATTTTGTGCAAATATTTTTCTTCCAGACAATTTTGTCTAGAAATCAGTTTATTTGTGTAACGCCATCTTGCATGATGGATACACGTGTATGTTATCACGTATTGCGCATAAATCTAAGGCGAGTTAATACTAACATTGAGTAGAATTCTTTTTTTTTTAAATAAGGCAATTTTGAATACAGAAATACGAGCGAATTATTTAAATTTGCGTGTTAAACTAAATGTTTTACTTTACCGATACTTTTTAATTATGCAACTCAACTGGCAAATGTTAGAAACGAGTCATCAGGCACACATGATTCGATTGTTTATTTAATTTAAACAACTAAGGTTGCTACATGCGCACATGTAATTGATTTTTATGAAATGTAAGATAAAAACGCAGCTGGCAGCGCCTGTTTCATTTCCACGGTTTTTTGGACTGGCTTATTGAGGAAACCGAGGATGCTCGAGATTGGTCGTCGGCTTGCCGTGCCGTCTCGAGACGCGAGCTCAATCTGGCCGTCTTATCGTAATCTCTTAAACCTATATTATTTTGAGAGAAAAAAAGAAATAAAAACAATTAGCCTATCACAATCCAACTATATAACATATCCGCTCCACCCTCTCTTATAACAAATTCTGGCATTACTTGAGGGACGCCTTCTGGGGGTAGGCCTAGCAGACATTTCTAGATGGAAGTCGATCGATTTCTGGAGTTTTTCGAGATCTAAATTGAAGTACATACGGTACACAGAAAATACAAACATCAATACAAAGCTATGGGCATATAAATTGTTTAGCAGTTGAATTCCAGACCGCGCCAGATGACGCTTCACAGCCGCGCATGACCTCTAGTCATTGAGACAATACAATTCAACACAGCGTCTCCCATTACTGCGAACGCGCGCTTTAAGAAACGAACCGTTAACAGCGAATTCCGTCTTCATTTGGCCTGAATGAGTAACAATCAAATCTCCATTAAATTTCTGCTGAGCTAGCTTTAGCCCTGATGGAAAAATAAAAAAAAACAATTAGATCGGCATTGATAGACAATATAATGAGAAATAAAATTAACATCATTTCAATGACGGTTAAATTAAAAAAAATCACTGACCACCGGATAGTAGGTAAACGTTTTCGTATCCTCTTTGCACCAGAGTGATGGCCACTTTTTGCGAGTACGTTTCATCGTCGTCATAAATCACAATGACTGTGCCGCGGATATTTTTCTTTGATACATTTGTTTGAATCGATTTGTATTAAGTTAAACGTGGTTAAATAGAATTGAAATTCAAACATTTCAAATTTCGTGGATTAATTTAAACTTTCAAATCAACTTAGTAAGGATACAAATGCCAACAAGTCTTTTGTCTCGTAATTGACCGACCTCGACGTCATCGTGTGTGGATAATTCACGGCTGAAAATGATTATTCGGCGCATCATGAAATTCAAAATAATAAAACCCATAAATAAATAATTAAGACATAGTCACGTACCTGATATCAGGTGACTTTTGTCGTAACTATCGCTATCCCGAACATCGAGCAACAAATACGGTTTCGGAATGTCCGCACGTTGAGCCGTCGAGTGGGCGGTTAGTTGTTTGTTTTCAAAGTTGTCCGTCAGATCCAACTCACCAATACCACTTATGACACTTTATTAAATTAGCAGAAAAATTAATACCATAATCGAATAAAATACCGGTATTTCATCTATTATAGGCCTAATAGGGTAATAATTTATCATTTATTTATTTTAGTATTTCTATATTTGCATTAACAGTATCGAACAGTGTAGGTTACCTGTGCAGCGTGGATCTGGAGGTCAGCGACTTGTGCTCTTGTTGCTTTTGCGGCAGAGGCTGGCCATCACCCGTGGGACCAGCCAGGATGCTGTCCACTGGCTTCTCAATACAGGCTTCCAAGGAGTCGCCTTAATCAAGATTTTATTTTAAAGGTAAAAATACATGTAAATTAAAGAGACCATTAAAAAGACATTTTAAATTTATTATATTGCTCACGTGTTTTTGGAGGTCGAGCTAAATAACTTATAAACATAGGCCTAATTTTATTTGTAGAATTACGCGGCTAGGGGGCTTATTAAATGAAAACAAATTGTAATTAATTTTGAAAATAGTCTACCTAATTGTTTAAAATTGTAATAACCGGTAACGAATTAAAGTGAAGCGATATAGAATACCATTGCTGCTAACGTGTTTTTCTGCCTGGCCTTGTAACGCATTATATCCCACTTCAATTATCTGAAAGTATTGTAAATCCATAGAGAGCTCCATCAACAGATTGATTTTGTTTATTCTTTTTTGTCTTTTGTTTTATATTCTAAAATTATAGCCCTAAGTAGGCGGCCTAGTCAAATCTCTCACTCACCAGCTTCACCAAACTCTCCAGTCTGATTCTTGGAAAAATCTCGTTTTTGCCCAATTTGAAATCTGAATAATATAAAGTGACATTTAGGATTTTATTTTTATTTTTTGCTTCATAAATCAATTTGAATTGCTTTCGAGGCCTACTGTTTATAATATAACCGTCAACTTACGGCGATGATGTTCTTCAATGTTTTCCGCATATTTCCTTACTGTGTCACCTAGTAAAGTAATAAATAGGCATACATTTGATTGAAATCCGATCAAATTTTCACGCTTTCTGGTGTAGATAAGGCAACCGGTACCTGCAGCCTTATCTACACCAGAAAGCGTGAAAATTTGATCGGATTTCAATCAAATGTAGGCCGGTTCACAGGCCTACCTGAGTCCACCATCGGCTTCACGTGTCTGTAACGCGGATTGGCTGGATACTTCTTGTTCAAATTCTACAATTGCATAATATAAACGTATACCGTATTAATTTATTAAGAAATTTTAAATATTTCAAAATCAATAAAATAAATTGAAACATGCCGATTTCTTTTGAGCTTTTCTGGATGCGCTCATACCGCTGGACGCCGCCATTTTCTTTATTTACAATCAAAAATGGTTGTCATGACAACAGCTTTCACGGTCGTTTATTCACCTCGGTCTAAATTCAGCGAGAATTTATTCAAATTTCAAAATGGCCGCTTGCATCCAATGAGTTTTTTCGTACTTTTGCGGTGAGTAATGTTTTAATTAATCAATTTAATATAATATTTATTAATTAACAGACTAACAGAAGAATCGTAGAATTGATTTTACGCTGAGCACACCGAACGGATGCATGTAGAGTAGGCCTACATGCCTAGGCCATTTGACTAAAATCGGCCAAAAAATGATCCCACCGACATGCGGCCCGGGACAGTAGGCCTACCGTTCTGGTGTCTCCGTTCTGGAGTAGCAGTAGGCCTACCGTTCTGGTGTCTCCGATCTGGACTACCGTTCTCGTGTCTCCACCGCATTTTTATCAGTCCAACCCGGGAAGTTCCCGGAAACTTTTGGAATGGTTGGAACCAATTCTTTTCCCGTGTAGAATCTGGCCCTGTTTGACCACTTTGTCCATCTGGCAACATTGAGTGCCAAGATGCTAGGAGACAGCAATACAATATCTGTTCGAGTTCTGCCAGGAACGGGCCAGGGCCACATTCACGCCACAATGGCCCAGCTCGGGTTGGCTCGCTAGGCACGGCACTGGAGGGCACGGCTTGGGACGGGTACTTTTTGGTGGAGAAACAGTATTAGGCCTACATTATTTAGAAAAGATTTGTTTGGCCCACTTTATGGTTTGGCCCCATCATCGAGGGCCACGCGCGGCCCTCGTTTCTTTCTCTAGGGGTCGTATCAATAACCACACACTTTAGCTTGTCTTACTCAAGTCGGCTTTTGCACCTGAGAACATTGCATTCCATTATCCATCGCCGCGTGCATGCTAGAGTTCGAGTCTGCCATCGATAATGGAATTCAATGGAATTATCACGTGCAAAACGCAGCTAACTTGAGTAAGACGAGCTCAAGTCTGTGATTACAGGCCTTAGTTTCACTTTTGATTCTTTATCCATAGGCGTTGATCTTGTTAGTTGTATCAGCCCTGAAGAATGTTTCAATATGTTATGAAACTCGCCGAATTGGTTACATCCAGTTTTCGGCACGACGATGAAGAAGACGTTGATCGCGTGAAGGACGACGACTACGATGCAGTGGCCGTTAATTCCAAGAAACAAGTTCTTCAACGGACGACGACGTCCAGGTACGGGCGAATAACGTCGATACACGACGGCAACGGTCTCATTGACGGCAATATCTACTTCGATGTGGCCGTCGTCTTTGGTCCCAAGCTCCCCAGAGAAGGTGATCTGGTCAGCGTGGTTTTTACAACGAACGTTTGTCCTGCAGACGCCGCGAATGGGAAGCATTCAATTCCTAAGGACGGCTTGGTCGCCGACTCTGTCCAAATTATGACCGAGTGCTGGGATTTGCCAGACGATGCTAACGCCGGTAATATCGTCGAAGCCACTTGCGTCCATGTTGAAGCTATTTGTAAACGACCGCGAGTTAGTCAAGTGATGCAAGTTGAATCCGACCGACTTTACTTCAATGATGACATCTGTCTGGCTCTCAAGGTAGAAGGGGAACTTAACATAGGCCCAATCGCAGAATTTCAAAATTTAAATTTAACTTGAGACCAACTTGGCTAGAGATCTAAATAACTCATCATCTAATTTAGCATCTTTATTCTATTGTGTGTTCTTACAGGATATCACATTTTCGTTAAACTTTACGCCGTACGTCGGTGATTGGGTAAACCTTAAAAAGCTCGAAGACGAATCTGGTGATGGAAAAATCGTCGAAGTTTCTCCGCTGAGGACGCAATCCTTTAAAGGCCGAATCACGTCCGTCGACAACGAGGATATCGCGATTGTCGAGAACGAATTCTACTTTTACGTAAAAGATTGCACCGGAGGTTACCTTCCGAGCGTTGACGACATCGTGGAAGGAATCGCTGCAGAGACGTCCGCTCGCAGTCCCGCTTACAATTGGCGATGCATTAGTTTCACGCCACTATTCACTGTGGAGAGTCAACGGCTTCATCAGTACGCCAGACTTAAAGTGAAGAACCTGGCCGACCTCGTCTTGGACAAGAACGGAATTGTCGTCGCTTCTCCTCTCGATTTTGGCGTCATTCTGGTTGGCAAACACTCATACATATCAGCCTTCATAAGGTTTGAATTTTTGTAGCATTCCATTTTAAACGCCATTCTAGCAGGATTAACTAATGCTCAAAAAATAACATTTGTTAAATCGCTAGGAACGAGGGTTCATTGAATCAGACATTGATAAGCTGCGTATTCGCCGATAACTCTTCTCGCCAGTTTTTCGTGACCAATGCCAAACTCGACAAAATCTCCGATGATGCCACCGAAGAGAAACCACCACAGCAGGATGCCAATGGCGAGCCTACCGGCGGCCTTATTATTCCACCAGAGGGAACGGCTTGTGTCAACATCATCTTCAAAGCGAAGTAGGCCTAATTGTAATTAATTGTGCAACGATTATTATTATTTTCGAATAGCCTATATTTGTTTTGTTTTTTTTGTTTTTAGAGATATCGGTAAGACGAGGGAGTTGCTCGTCTTTGAGTTTGATGGTTTTTCAATCGGCCGTCAGGTTTTTGCACACGTCAAAGATCCGAAGCAAGATTTGATCATGCAGAAAGAAAACATTCGAGAGCGCATCGATGATTCTTCACCGCATCAGGACCTTTCGGACATGTCTTTGGCCTCTGAAAATTGTGAGTCATTCACACTGCCAGCTCGTCGCCTTAAACGGTAAGTTTACTAAAATGTGTACTAAAATTTATTGTTTGATTCATCCAAGAAATATTATTTTCTTTCAATATATTTTTTTATTCTGATAGAAAGGTGAGATCACATCTCCCTATTAATCTGGCGAAGTATCCGGTACCTATGGATTTGCACCGTTGTGTCGATGACCGTCAATTACTGCTGAGCCGACTTCCTTGCCTGCCTCAAGTAAAGTTTAGGCCTATTATTTAGGTATTGTTATCATGGGTACGGATGTCTAATCTCTTAAAATGTAATTTCAGGAACTATCCATGCAAAATTACAAGATAAAATTGTCGAGTCTGTTGCACCTGGAAGAGATCGAGCAGGCCAGAAACATGGCGCAGTTCAACATGAACAGCGTAAGTTTTTTTTTTATTGTTTTATCCTCCGTAAGAAGATATTCTTCAAATGCAAAATGAATTTCGTTTGTCGTTAATGTAGGTCAGCTTTAGAAAATCTAGAGAATTCCTGGTGCTCGAGGTGCCTGGTCTAGCTGAAGGCAGACCTTCAGTGCTGACTGGCGACTGCATTATAGCCACCGAATCGGACGGCTCTGACGACACCAGATTCGAAGGCTGTGTTCACGATGTCCGCGGCCTAGAGATCTACCTCATGTTCCACGAGGAATTCCACAACAGGTTTACGGATATACCTTACGACGTCTCGTTCTTTTTCAACAGGTACGATTGCAACATACAAATTCTCGAAAATCCGTTCGGTTAATTTTCTAAAATCCTTCTCAAGAACTCCTCTGAGGAGGTGTCATCAAGCGATCTCTTTGTGGAGACGAATAGGAAATGATGTTTTGTTTCCTGACGCGGCGAGGAAACAGCTTTCCGTAAAACCACGAGTATTTCTTCCACGA
Organism: Polyzonium germanicum; assembly: GCA_034700265.1. Lineage (NCBI taxonomy): Eukaryota > Metazoa > Arthropoda > Diplopoda > Polyzoniida > Polyzoniidae > Polyzonium > Polyzonium germanicum. The sequence continues at coordinate 6,874 of JAQIYI010000639.1, read as the reverse complement.
CATATCGTCAACAAAAGACTTAATGAGCGGCAACTGCAAGCTGTCCGATGCGTTGTCGAGGGAGTTGGTCGGCCAGCTCCATACATCATCTATGGACCACCAGGTGGACCTGCAAATTGCATAAAATTATAGCCAAAACGACCATTCTAATGCTCAGAATAGCGATTACAGGGATTATATTCAGTAATTATAAAATGCAATCGTTTTGGTGTTGCCAGGAACCGGAAAGACGGTGACTCTGGTCGAGGCCGTAATTCAAGTCTTTCTTCAGCAGTGCTCGAGTCGCATCCTAGTTTGTGCTCCGTCTAACAGCGCCGCAGACCTTGTGGTGAGCCACTTGGGATTTAGAAAATAATCAGGTCCTCGAGACTGTAAAGGTGTAAATTGATACAGTCTAATTGGAAATTTAAATTTCAAAGTGTGAAAGACTCCATGACAGTGCCAAATTCACAACTTGTGATTTGGTCAGGCTCAACGCATTTCATCGCAAGGAGGAGGTTAGACTTTACATTTCCTAGTTTTATATTTGTGTTTATTAAAACTACTGGAAATAAAAACAAAATACATTTCAGAGCATGTCGGAAGTCGTTCGGCACTACAGCGATTTCTCTCAGGACTATTACGTCATACTTCACTATCGCGTCATCGTAACGACGTGCGTAACGAGTGGGATGCTTTACGCGCTCGGAGTACCCCAGGGTCATATCACTCATCTTTTCATCGACGAGGTGATTCACCCTGTGCAGCTCATTTATTTTTCTCGAATGATTTGTTCAGAAAATCTACATAAACTTTTCTTTCACAATTGATCTTATGATTAACGTAGGCTGGGCAAGCCACTGAACCCGAAGCTCTGATCTGCATGTGCTTGGCGGCCGCTTCGTCCAGCGAATACGAAAACGTCCGGAACCGTCAATATAAAAACCCCAACCAAGAGACTGAAGAGTTCCAAGTAATCTTGGCTGGCGATCCAAAGCAGCTTGGTCCCGTCATCATGTCTCGCAACGCGTGCACTTACGGTCTTCAAACGTCGCTGCTGGAAAGGCTGAGCAAACGACGTCTGTATCAACGCGACGAGACCTACGCCGAAGGTTACGATCCGTGCCACGTAACGAAACTCATCGAGAACTACCGATCGCATCCTGTTCTGCTCAAACTACCATCCAAGTTGTTCTACGACAACGAATTAGTGTCTAAAGCCGATTCGGTCATCACCAGTGCGTTGTGCAACTGGAAATATCTCCAAAATAACGAATTTCCAATCTTATTTCATGGAATCAATGTGAGTGTCAAAATCTTAGCTGTTAATCTGTAACATTTTTTTAGTTAATTTTTTTCTAATGAAATTTTGCAGGGAGAAGATCTGCAAGAGTTGGATTCTCCCTCATGGTTCAACGCCGAAGAAGTCTTTCGCGTCGTCTGCTATCTTCAGTCGCTCTACTGCGACATGAATCTCAAGCCTGACGACATCGGAATCGTGACACCTTACCGAAAACAAGTGGACAAGATTCGTATGCTGATAGACAAGGCGGGTTTGGAAGCGCCGAAAGTGGGCAGCGTCGAAGAATTTCAGGGTCAGGAGAGAATGGTGATAATCGCGTCGACGGTGCGATCGTCCGCGTCTTGGATTCACTTCGACGATGCCCATAATTTGGGATTCGTTTTCAACGAGAAACGGTTTAACGTGACCGTCACTAGGGCCAAGTCACTCTTGATCGTTGTCGGGAATCCGTTCGTCTTGATCAAGGTAATCCTTTTATAGGCGAAACATACTGTAAGCCTTTATCGTCCATGTTGTGACAAATAAAACATTATGTAATCCTGTTTTCCAGGATCCCATTTGGCGATCATTCCTGCGCTACTGCTTCTCGAATAACGCTTATACGGGCTGTGAGGTCAACGAAATTAGAGACATGTTGTACGGCGAAAATGATGATAAACGTTGACGCATTTTAAGGTAAATGTAGGCCTATGACATTTCGTTTTATTTTTCTATTTGAAATATTTGCAAATAAAGCGTGTTTCTTTCTTTATAAATTTAAATTGAGACCTTTATAATGATCTTTTGAGCTATCTTATTCTTTGAAAATATGAAAAATATTTTTTGAAATTAATTCAACATAAATGGAAAACATTGTCATGTTATAACTTCAAACTTTTATTTACAACGTATTCTCACCCTATTATGACTATGGAAAAAAATACAATTTCAAATATTAAGAAAAACAAAATTATTTTTATTTAGTTTAGTTAATTTGTTAGTAGGTACGTCTAAGTGGTACTCATTTTAATTTGATTTTAAATTTACACAAGAAAAAAAATGTTTAAAATAATTAAGGTCGAATAAGATACAAGTATACATTTCAATATGTGCACATTTTCATTTGATGGATTTCTACGTTTCATGATCTAAGGTCTAACCAACTGAGCCACGGGAGCATTAGGTGTAGGAGAGGAGAGGGATTACGAATATATTTCAAGGAGGTTTTTTGTTGCAAAAAGCACAGTGTCGCTTTTAATGTATAAATGATTGAAATTGTTTATATAAAATGCAAATAAACAGTACAAACTACGCTCGCACCAATATATGATTTATTTGGGTGTGAATTTTAAAATTAAATTTCAATTGAAATTCAGTTTAGACCTATAATTTGAAATTTTGAAACTTCAAATGTAGGCCGTCGAAATCCTATATATTAGATTCGAAGTATAAACGCAACCTCGGTGTATTTTTTGGCACATTTTCGGTGACATACCTGGCACACGAAAACAAAATTCTCTTAAAATTATAATTACATTTTTTAAAATGAAGTTTTAATTTTCGTTAGCTGAAATCTAGTCGTGTGTGCAACATGCTCAAATGCGCACCTGTCACATACAGTAACTTAAGTAGAAAGCATTTCGTCTACATGATTATAATAAAAAGCATAAAATTGGGGGGTCTTGGAAGAACGTGAGCAAATTGCATTTAAAAAAACGCTTTACGTTTTCTATTGTCACGCGAGGCAAATAAAAACGTAAATATAACTACTGATGACGTTTTGGTCTTTTGCTGGACAAGAGTGCCGATCGTCCATCGCCAAATCGTTCCTTCTACGATACTTCCGGCAATGGTCTTGGGACAAAGGCAACCACCTCCTCGTACACCAATCCTGCAGATGAGTGAGTGCGTTATTTAAATTTCTCTCAATTTGATTTTATTCAAATGAAATTCTATTTTATTCAATTAAACTTTTTATTTTATTCGATAAAAATTAAATTAAGTTTAAATGAATTAATTATTTTAAATCAATTTAATTAAATGCATACTGAGTGTAGGCGTGTGACTCACGTTTCCATTCGGGTACCGTGGATTCCATGTCTTCGAATGATTGATCGTAAGGCTCTGAGACTGGCTCGTCCGCTGGGTCCGCATACTGCGCCAGATATGGATGAGCGAGGGCCTGTTCTGCATTGATCCTCTTATCCGCGTCCAACTCCAGCATCTTCTCGAGCAGGTCGATCGCTATCAAAATCCGTTTTATTATTTGAATTTTGTTTTAAATTTTCAAATACTTAATTGAAAAAAAAGAAGAAAAATGTACCTAATGGATTGGCTCCCTTGAAGACAATTTTAAAATCTTTCTTCTTCATGTGCGGCAGTGAGCGTATGTAGTTTCGAGCCTCGAGAATGACACACAAAATACAACGTTAATTACGGTAACCCACTAATTAAGTGTCATCAAGCGACTAGCTGTTAGTCAAGAACAGTTTTTTTTTTTGCATCGGCAGAAAACATGATTTGAAAAGTTTTAGCTTTTGTTAGTTAATGTCTTTATTGTCTTGTTAATTTAGCATCATCCTGCGACCTCTTACCTCGTCGCTCGTTATCTTAGCCAGCAACTCCTCGCCGGGTGTACCACAGAGTACCATTATGCGCGTTAGTTGATCAATATCTGCGACACGAGTGTCGTTTAGGTCAAATTCTCATGCACAAAATGCAAACAATCTGTCTTATTTACTGGTTTATGCAGGAAGAGTAAACATATCCACGGGGGGGGGGGGTCAGCTTGCGAGGTTTACTAAACCTTTGAAATGCCACACTTGAAGCTCATGCGCATCTTTTGAGACTTACCTCTTCACTGCCCAATTTCTCTAATAGCTCTTTTCCCGGTGTTCCCACTAAACCCATAATGCGCGTTAACTGATCGATATCTGAGATTGGTTGATTGATTTCAGCTAAGGCTATACATTGTACAGATGGTGTTCGAAAAGGGCATGACCAGTTTTGAAGCAGCCATACTTGGAACATTAATCACATTCATTCGTTATAAAAAAACCATTTGGACGGAATTATTTATCTAGCTTTCATAGTTATTGATTTTCAAAACTGGTCCTTCTCTTTTAGGGCACCCTGTACTTTAAGACTTTCTTACTAAAATTGATCAAATGAAAAATAAAATAAGCAAAAGTGAGTGACGAAATGTCAAGCGAACCATGCTAGAAGCGAATCACAAGCAAATGTTGAACATGAAAACAACAAATAAGTCTCAAGACACAACAGTCGCCTTCAAGACGTTTGTGTAGGAAGGCAGGGGCACAAAAGCCTAAATTAAACATACCGCTACTTTCTTCAAAATTAAATGATTTAGATTAATTTGGTCAAAAATCCCGACTCGTCAAAAAGTTTATTTGTTTTGTTTTATTGTTTAGTTACTCACAGATTCACTGGAAATCTTATCCATGAATTCTTCGGAAGGTGTTCCCAGTAATTCAATGATGAGGTTTAGTTGGTGAATGTCTACGGTTATTTTCGGCTAAGAAAACAAAAACGTGTGCTGGGTGCGGCACGCACACACACAACATAATGCTTGGCGGAAGTGTCATTGACTCATTGTCCTTAATTTCGATATAGGAACAACTCATGTTATAATTTTTCACAATGTTACTTGTGCTAATCTTTGCCACGCGTGTTTCGTGCATAAAAAAGACGAGCAAACACTGAACAAACGTGCATAGTTTTGCAGCGCGTCGCGAAACATTATCACTAAGCAAGCCTTTAAATTTAAAAGAAAAAATATATACATAAAATAAAATCTCCGAGACTCACTCAATTCGGATCATGGTCATTCTCGATGACAATTCAGAGGTTAGTTAATTACTTGTTATCCTGATTAAAGGATACGATCGTTTCCAGGAAACGGTGTTTTAGACGTGATCAATTCGGCCATTATGCAATCAACTGACCAGATATCCACTAGTGAAATAATTGAGAACAAAAAAGATTATTCCGAGTGCTAAAATGGAGGTGGAAGGGGTTGAAGGTCAGGAACAGTACCCGTAAGATTGTAGTGCATCCAGTTCAACATGATTTCTGGTGCTCGATACCTACATTATGCGTATTTTGCATATTAAAACACGGTCATATATTAAAATTAAATGATTAAAACAATAGTAATACATGTATATTAACTATAAATTTAAAATATGAAATTTAAGTTAAATCTAAGCTTAGCACCGGGTGGCCACGTATCCTGTCATTTCCACTTCAGTGTGACGAGCCAGTCCGAAATCCAAAATCTTTAAGCATAAATAAAATATTTAAAAAAAAGTTTACAAAAATCCGTTGAAAACGATTTAGTGTTTTTAAATTTTTACAACCTTTAGTTCGCAGTCTTCGTTCACTGCTATGTTGCTCGGCTTCAGATCCTTTACAAGACAAAGTAATTCTTATTTCAGATTTTAATTACGTTAGAAATGTCAAAAATTCAGTTAAAATCCCTCTACTGACCCGATGAATGATGCCTGCAGAGTGAATGTACTTGAGTCCCCGCAAAATCTGATAGACGAGGAACTGAACGTGATCGTCGCTCAGTTTCTGCGTCCGAACGATGTTGTTCAAGTCGGCTCCCATCAGATGGGTGACCAGATAGACGTCCTGAAATTCCTCCAACGACGTGGACGGCGTGAAGACGTCCATCAGACCGATGACCTTAAAACGTGTACAGATTTTCAAGACTTTCTGGTCAACAAATTGAACGAAAAACGCACATTCTCGTGGTTCATGTGCTTCAACATGCACAGTTCGCGGTAGGTCCTCTTGGCGTGAATTGCGGACTGAAAAGGACGAGCCAGTTTCTTGATGGCCACTTTGATCTTGTTCGTCGAATCCACCGCCGAACTGCAATTTAATCATTTGAATTGAATTTGAAGCTTAAGCTTGTTAGAAAAGATAATTTTATCGCTTTTAGCTTAGGCCTACATGATATATTTTTATTCCTGCTTAATTTCCTGAAAACATTGTGCAATTTACAAATCAAACATTTTACCGGGGTTACTGCTCCTTCCTTCCTATATGTCAGGAAGGTGATTTAATTTTAGTACATATCGTCATACCATGGAGGGGATATAAATTATACCCTATGCCTACGAGCCAAATCACGTGACTAACGAACCAGACTTGTCCGTAGGCTCCGGAGCCGACAGGCGACAGCCTGAAACGAAAACCAAATTAGGGTATCAATCGGAACTGAAAGGTATCGGTACGGTGCCCTCGATTTACCGATTTACCGAAAAAACAACGAATTGGGTGAGGCGGACGTCGAGGTCATTTATATGCAAGTTTAACCTATTTAATATCGCACTTACTCGTGGTACTTTTCCGGCACTTCCCAAACCGTTTTGTTCAATTCCATTCGGTAGAAGCCCGGCTTCAACCGTTCGTCCATGGTTGCCCTCGCGATAAGAGTATTATCAATAACGGTACCCTTTACCGTTTTTTAACCCCGTAAAAACTGATTTTGATGGAGATTACGCAGATATCAGAGAAATGAATACGCACCCGACCAGAGGGCGCCACTGACTTCCCGTAAACAGCGACAACAAGCCGACAACA
>JAQIYI010000638.1:0-16875 GCA_034700265.1 Polyzonium germanicum | reverse complement strand
TTGAATTCAACTATTTGAACTAATTTAATCTAATTCAACTTTTAGAAATTAACTATTTGAATTCAATGAACCTAACCCAAGATGGATTTCAATTGAAGCAACTTGAAAGCGATTAGTTGGTGTCCAACTAGTCGCATCCAACATTTCCAGCAAACACTGCCCAAAAAAAGCTGGAATTTGTGAATTCAACCAAGTCGAAAGGGATTGGTTGCGTAGTGAGAAATTCGCCGCGCACCACTGTACATATGCACTTGACAAACGTCAGCGTACTTTTTCCTCAAGCCATGGAATTGCATCGCAATAGGAATGGAGGGCCTACTTTTGATTTTGTGAGAATTATTTTCTTTCGCAAGGACCATGAGTCCGTCCATTGACCTATCGACCGTTTCCTACCTGCCTCATCAAGTCCACCCGAAGTTTACAACTTACAAAACCTTCATCAGACATGGCCGTCCATGTCAAGTGTCCATGAATGCACCATCAGAAGCAGCTCCTCCGTTTGCTTTATTTACAAGTATTCCCTTTGTGGAGGATGTGGGGCAGCAGGACCAGCCGGAGGTTGTCCGGACGAAGTGCTCTGGACGTCCCGCTCCAGTTGCTCGATGTCGTCGGCTAGCATCCCGCGGACAATCGAGTCTGTCGGCGAGGCGGGCGTCTTGGCCGGCGCTTGCCGGCTGCGAGTCGTCGCCTCAAGCTTCTTGCCGCCGCTCTTCGAAGCCGACGGACTGGCAGCCGGCGTCTCCTGGCCTTCCTGAAGTTCGTCGCCGGAAGCCGCCGGCGTCTTCCTGCTCTTGTGATGGTGATGGTGGTGATGGTGATGGCGGTGACGACTCGACGGAGCTCCGCCGCCGTCTTCTGGCTGCTGCTGAGCGGCAGGACCGGCCATGGCCGTTGCCCCGGGTGAAGCACTGGACGTCGGCCGTGCTCGCCTGGACGTGGCCTGAACGAGCCTGGACACGATCTGCGTCACGTTGTCCTCAATCTTGTGCACTTTGTTGTTCAGGTGCTGGATCTCTTGCTTCAGTTCCAGCTTGAAGTCTAGCAGGTTGGCCAGGATCTGCTGACAGTCCGTCGTCGTCAGCTGGGGCACGGTCGCGGACTGCAGAGAGCCTCGCTTGGCGAACATCGGAATCCTGAGCTGATCGGTCCCGGAAGTGGCGGACGTGCGGTCTCTGGTCGCCTCCACCAAGCCCAGAGCGCCGCCGGGCGCCTCCGGCTCAAGCACTTCCTCGATAGTGTCGTGACGACCCATCAGTTTGCTCCAGCGACTTCCTTTGGATGCTGGGGCAGAGGGCGCTGCGGCTGCAGCTTCCGCCCCTCTTGAGCTGGCAGAGGGCGCTGCTGCGCTGAGCTGCTGCCCGTCCACGCCGCTCTCGGCGGACGCCGGCCGGACGTTGTCGTTCGTGTCCACGTTCTCCTTATTGGCGTCAGCCACAACGCCCATGGCCATGGCCCACCTGGACTTGCTGGCACGGGCCTTGCCGCCTCGTCCTCCGTCGCCCGACGACGACGACGACCGCTGGCCGAGCTCGGTCACCAGCGTCACTTTGGCCGTGCCGTTGTTCTTTGGCGAGCCGCCGTTGCTCGACGCCTCGACCGACTCGGCCCGCTCGATGTCGCAGGTGGCGCAGCCGCCGCCCGTGACGATGGCCGACGGATCGCCGCCGGCGGCCGCCACCTGCTTGGCGATGGCGTTCGTGCAGCACGGCTTCACGTCGCTGGACTTGCGAAAGCGCGAGAAGAGCTTGCGGACCAGGTGGTCCTGCGAGATCTCCTGCATCGGCTCGTTCTTGCGCCGCTCGGCCAGCTCCTTCTCGCGGCGGACGTCGGCCACCTTGCGGAAGATCAGCTGCAAATGGACACGGATTAGCTGGGCTGGTCAAAATTGCGGACTAACGTGGACAACTACGGATTAATCAATTTTTTACCACCCTGAATAATAATAAAACCAACGTGGCTTTCAATTTTGCCGGAAATACCTCCAGACTCAAATCCCTAATCACAGAATTACACACAGTACAGGGTGGCCCAGCATCGTAAACTGATAAGACAAAACAGACTTCAGGGTGTCCCAGAAAAATGGATGGAGTTTTCAATTTAAATACATTTTTTAAATTTAAATTATTTTCGATGCATGTTGTAATAATGGAACGTTGTACAGGATGTTCTGTAAAAAGAAGTTCAATTAGAATTTAATTCCTCAACAAATATTGATCGCGTTTACTTTTGGGCGTTTTGATTTAATCATGGGAAAAAATAATCTGTAGGCTTAAAAAGTCCTAAATTAAATGTAATATGGCCAGTTTATTACGTATATTTTTGTTAATTTTGTGCATTTCATGCTTTCAAGAATTTTATTATTTCATTCAGTAATTAATCGACATAGAATTGGTACAAATAAATTAAGAATAATTTGAGGAGCGTTTCATCTAGAACACCGTGTACGCAAAAGTTCAGAGAAAACGTTTAAAAAGGGAGTAATTTCAAAAAGATAATAAACTAAAGATTTTACGGAACACCCTGTATAGACTGTAATAATCGGCCATGAAGCCATTTTGGTCGGACTTTGCCGAGGACAAGAAGATAAATACGGAAACGTTTGACAAGAGAGAGACAAGTGGGCAGTACCCTGTGCCTTAGGTTGTAGGTGAGCACCAGGTTGCGGGCGAACGAGTTGGCGAAGGCGTGGTAGAAGTCGAGGACCTCGAGCAGCTTGTCCCGCTTGATGCTGTGCAGGTCGCAGTAGGTGAGGGCGCGCACGTTGGCCGCCGACTGGCCGACCGACGACTCCTTCCAGAAGGTGTCGCCGAACACGTCGCCCTTGCCTTCCGAAGAGCAACAACAACGGGAAGAGGACAGAGGAAGAAAAGCGCCGGACATTCTACTTCCATCTCCCAATTCCAATTCAACACCAGTGTTCCAATTCGGGGGTTTCCCCTCGGGGACAACTTTGCCCCTAATTTCCCAAATTTCGACAAACGTTTTTCTTGATTGACAAAGGCGCGAAAATGATTTCTAAAAGCTTTTCGCCGCAAAAGTTCTCGCGCGGACACCGAACTAGGCGTCCGAGCGACAAATTTCATTTCCGCCCCTTTGGCACAAATAAAAGCCTCAAGTGAACACTGGATTGAACCGTGCTGGCATTGAAGCTCACCTAGGATGGCGACCACCTCGTCGTCCTGGATGACCTCGAGCGAGCCGGTGACGACGAAGCAGAGCGTGTCGATGGACTCGCCCGTGTGGAAGAGCAGATCGCCGGGCGCCGAGTGGCTCATGGTGAAGTGGACGGCGAGGGCGCGCAGGCAGCCGTCGCTGGCCAGCCGGAAGGCCGTGTTCTCGTTGAACACCTTGCGGTTCAGGTGCACGCAGATGTCGGCGCGCATGTCCTTCGGACAGAAGTTGAGCACCTGCGAGCGATCGGCAAGCGTCAGCAACGGAGGGCGCAAGTACAGGATGTGCACAAAATTTCTACTAAAATTACCAACATAAATATAAACAGAAATCAACTTTTCAAAAGTTTTTCAATTGTTTTTCCCACTCATGGAGGATTCAATTCGGCCGTCATTTAAAGTTTGCAATTATTTTGCTGACACGGGTCTATCGAGGCCATTGAAATCCCTGAAAACCCTTTAAATCGATATATCGACCAAGAATTGCCCGCATACAGGCTGTGCCAAAAGCAGCATTTTTTTGGAAAACTTTTCAAAGTGAAAGTGAGTGAGCATGGAAGGCGTATGATGTATCATCGGTTGAAACCCACCGAACCAACCTTCTGCGTGTCGATGCCTTTGGTCATGGCCCAGGTGGACACCACGTAGTCCATGACCCGCTCGCTCAGCGACTTGGGCACGTCGTGCAGCTTCATGAACTCGCGCACGTTGTTCAGCATGTCGTGATAGCGAGCCGTCGCCGACGTCATCTGCTGAATGATAGTTGTCACGTGGCCGAAGATGGTGGCGTAGAGCAGCGCTACGCACACAGAATGATCATCACGTCAGGCGGGGGGGGGGCACCAACGGACAAGTGAAGGGACATTGCACGACGCTCACCTCCGATGATCATCATGCAGATGGTGAAGATCTTCTCGTTGTCCGTCTCCGGAGCGACGTTGCCGAAGCCGACGCTCGTCATGCACGTCATCGTGTAATACTGACGGAAGAAAGGTGCGAACGTTATTTGTGCCGGCCACAGTCATCGAGCACAACGGACATCGCACGATCGCAAGTGGACGGAAGCAGACTTACAAGCGCCGTGACGTACATGGTGGCTCTGGGCGGACCGTTGATGAGCTCGACAGTGGCGCTGTCGTTGGACAGGACGAGGTGGTACGGGTTCTGCGTGACGTTCGACAGTTTCCACAGCCAGGAGAAGGTGACGCCGTTCTCGGCGTCCGACCGGCCGATGCAGTACCTGCGCAGTGTGCGAGGAGCGTTCAAAGTCGTGGACATTTTAAGCATCAGTGTGCATCGAGTGTGCGCTCACCAAACACAGGCCAACCAATGGCCCACCATGATGTAGAAGCAGAGCAGCAGGATCAGCATGGCGGCTCCGTATTCCTACATTCGCAAAGTTGCCAATTAGAGAGAAAGTCGGTCCTTTTGGAAGCGATTTTTGCACTTTGAAATCGCCGACTTGCCAAATATCGGTCCAGTTTTCTGACCACTCTGCCGAGACGCAGCAGACGCACCACTTTGAGCGCACTGAACAGGCTTCCGATGCCCTGGCAAACGAGATCAAGTGGACGACGCGACATTTCCATCAGTCAAAGAGGATTTCCGCGTACAGGGTGTGCCATGTGAATGTGGGCGCCGCAGATCCTGCTTGAACAGCCATAATCGGGTTGGACCAATATTTGCCAAAGTGAATCTAGTGAAGGACTAATGCAAATCTCGGTGACCTGTCTCGAGTCGGGACAGCTTTAGCAACTTCCGGCTTTGGAAGGAGATTACAGTGAGTACGTAATACGATCGAGAGCACTGCAGATGACAACTATTTTTGACCAATCTCCCTTCATAACCGGAAGTTACAAAACTCTCTTGACTCGAGACGGGTCTTAGACTTGCACTAGTGATTGCGGCCTAAATAGTTGGCCACGCTCAAGCCTACTCAAGGCTGCAACTAAACGGTGACTTGAATTAAGCTAGACTTGAAATGAGCTAAACAGAGCTCCGCTCAAGTGAGGCTTCTAGCGAAAGGTCGTTTGATGGCTTTGTCGTATGCGTTCAAGGTCATTCTTGCGTTCAAGCAGAATAGAGCGGCCCATCACATGATTGGCCGGCTCACCCTGTACAATGCAATTGGTGGCGAATGAGAGGCAGCGAGTGCGCTATCGGGACGGCCGACGACGCCGCCTTTGAGGCAACCGAATTAGCGGCCGCAGTGAACGTGCTACGAGTAGGCTGTACTTACGTCGTCGGCGTCCGACGTCCGACAGCGGATGACGCCAGCGTCCGAGCTACTTACTTCGTGGTCGGCGTGGTCGAACGCGTTGAACACGTCGTAGGGCAAGCACGAGAGCAGGTCGATTACGAACCAGCTCTTGAAGTAGTTCATGCGGATGACCTTGGGGTCGGACACGACCTCGCCGCCCGGCCCCACGAACGTCGTGTGGAAGTTGAGCACGATGTCGATGAAGAAGATGACGTCCACGATGGAGTCGACCACGAGCAGGCTCACGTCCTCGCTCGTCTTGTTCTTGAAGGCCACGTTGTAGGGCACCATGATGGCCGTGTAGAAGGTCAGGCACAGGATCACCCAGTCCCAGATGGCCTTGAAGGCGCAGTAGTGCAGCAGGATGTGCGGCGGCGTCTTCGGCGCCTCCTGCCGGTACTGCGGCGTCACGTCCGACGTCAGGTTCATCATCTGCAGGAAGTGCGTGCTCTCCTGCCAACGACACGGTGCACAGGTTCACCTTTTTGGACATCCTGTATTTATACAGGGTGCTTTATGCGTTGACCAAATCAATTTGAACATTTTTTCCTTCTTTTTATTCTTCACCTGCTTGCACATGGAGAAATTTACCTGCGAATTTCCGTGCGAACGCGTGCGAATTTAACGGAAATTCGTCCAAGTGAAACGAACTTTAATAAAATATATTTTCAAAATGTTCAAATGATTAATTGGTGCGCACGAGATATTGAGGCTGAAAATAGGCGGGCGGCTTTTTGAACACCCTGTACGAGGAGAGCGACTTTGTCCAGCGACTCACGTGCGCCATGGGCGACTGCCTGATGGTGACGGCCGTGACCGAGGCGTTGTCCTTGAGGGAGGACGGCTGCGACGAGAACTGCTGGACGAGGGCCGAGCGACTGCGCGTCACCGATCGAGCCAGCCGCGCGAACTTGCTCAGGCCCACCTTGGTCGCCTCGTCCTCGATGGGCTGCTTGAGGGCCGTGATGTCGCGGAAGGTGCACAGGAAGAGCACGACCACGTCCTTCTCGTTGCGGATGGGCACGATGTGCAGCACCAGCCATAGCGGAGTCTCTGCAAGAGCAAACATTCGAGTGAGAATCGTCGGCCGAGGAGGACTCTGGAGGGATCGGGCAGGGACTGACTGGACTTCTTGTAGAGCAGGATCTCGAACTGGTCCTGGCGGTGGCGGTCCAGGCAGTGGTCGACGCGGCCGATGGTCGCCTTGTCCGTGAGCTCGCCGCACATGAACACGCAGCGGCACGACTTCTGCATCACTTCGGCTCGGTTGTAGCCGCTCATCTTGCAGAACGACTCGTTGCAGTAGACTATCGGGTAGTCCACGATCTGGGCGTTGGCCAACAGGAAGCTGCTGTCCGCTGTTCACACAAAGCGAGGCGAAAGGCAATTTTATTGGAAAATCAAACGGAGAAGGGAAGTAAAGTGCCCCCCGAGGGACGCGAACCAACCTTCTCACGTTGCCTTATTTGTATTTCTCAAAGTTCAAATCATTTCGCATGAGCCCCGTTGGCCCCTAATTTCGCTACGACTCTTTTACGCCTACGTCATCGGTACTTCCCAGCTAAAATATCCATATTCTGAATCCTCGCTTCTCCTTGGGCTGATAGACGTCGCGAGTGAGTGACGTCATGAACCGAATTTTGCATCAGAAGCCCAAGAATTGCCTATCTGAGACAGACTGAAAGCGGAAACTATTTTCGGTTCAACTAGTCAGTTTCTGGTCTACAAATATTTCCGTTTCAGCTTGCCTGCGAGAAACTGAAACTGAAAGCGGAAATAATTCCAGTTTCAGCTTTACAAATATTTCAGTTTCAGCTCTACAAATATTTCAGTTTCAGCTCTACAAATATTTCAGTTTCAGCTTTACAAATATTCCAGTTTCAGCTTGATCCTGCGAACGAATTTGTAAAGCTGAAACTTGAATTTTTTCCGGGTTCAGTTTTTCACTTTTCGGTTCGCCTCTCAACCCGCCCTCACCTGTTTGACAGAAAAAATGTGTAAAAAAAAACCTTGTCAGCTAATGAACCGGCAATGTTATCCCTTTTTCCTTGTTTTATTTTGCTACCGGCTTGTTTTTGTGTCCTCTTGGATTGCGATTTAAGGCGGTTTTTATGAAGACGTAGCCTCGCTAGCCGTAAGACAAATAAAAATGACGAGTTGGCCTAATAAAATAGTGGCCAGTGAGCTCTTGGGAAATTTTCGGGAAGAGCGCCAAGCATGGCAAGTGCACTTCCCCGGGCCATCAGGCTTTGGCCTCCGGAGGACGCGAGCAATCTTCTATGCTCAACTGCAGTAGGCGAGGCAAGTGGGAGCGAATATGGGCCTACGCTCGCTGCCTCTAGGCCCATAGGCCCTTTTAAGGCTCTTTATTACGGCGAGAGCTAAAACCAGACCAGGTGGCGGAAAATAGCCAACTTGTTATATCTCTGCCTTTGATGCATATCTTTGCTTGCATTGGAACGCCCCATGTCCATTTGGGTAGAATATAAGCAGCCAAGCTGAGTTGCGCTTTGGATAAACATCTTTGCTCAGCGAGCGCCGCGTGTTTCAGTTTTCTCAGTGTGATCGCCGCGAATACAATCAGCCGAGCTAAGATACGTTTTGGCCGCGCGTCTTGATGGGCGCCGCGAATTATCCATCCGTGATGGCCAAGTTAAATATTGATGCGGATCGCGCAGTGCAATATAGGCAGGCCTATTGCGAAGCTATATCCAGTGGAAATGGTCGTAAAAGAAAAGAAAATGGCGGCGCATATGATGGACACATTGCCTCGGAACACTCGGCAAGTTTTATTATGTCGTAAGCCTGCCAGCGTTAGGCCTATGCGTGTGGAATAATAATAATAATATAAGTATATACCGATGCTTGCCGTACGTATAAATACATCGTCCCCTGACGTGCGCATTCCGTACGACTGTGCGCAAATGTAAGCCAATGTAATCCCTGCGGATCTCGTTTCATAATTTCTTTGCAACCTTAAGGCAAAGCTACGACCAGTCCCCTTGGAGCGCGTCAAGCGTCAAATGTGCAACTGCATATCTTTGCTTGTGTGCATGTCTTAGCTTGCATTCTTTTATTGTGAACGCGTGACACTCACCGAGCTTTAATTTTCTTATGTGCTTTTTAGATGCGTATTATGCCTTATTAAGCTATTAGACATCCTCCTCCCCACTATCACAATATACACGGAGTGTATTATTATTATTAATATTAAAACCATCGTGAGTTAACCGGGTTCAGAGGCGGACCGAAAAGGGAAAACCGAACTGAAACCGGAAATAGATTCCAGTTTCAGCTTTAGAAATTTCGGTTTCACGGAAATATTTCTAAAGCAGAAACCGACTATTTGAACGGAAACAGGTTCCGTTTCACTCTGTCTGTATCAGATAGAATCGTTCGCCTCTGAGCAAAATGCGGTTAATTACGTCACTAACACGTGACGTCCATCAGCCAAAGAGAAGTGAGAATACTTTGCTGGGGAAATGCCGATGACTCGGAAGGGAAGCGATGTCGACAATATCACTGCTGTTGAACCGAAATTTATTTTTCGTCCGCAAACTCGTGAACAGTGGAAGCTGAAAGTGAAAACTGAAAACTATGGACTGAAACGGAATTTTGTAAAGCCAAACTCTGTTTCTGTTTCAGTTCGGGTTCAGTTTTTGCTTTTATGTGCTCACAGTGATTGCCAACCTGATGGGGCGACGCAGCAAAAGCCAAGATAATAGTGCGAGCTATTTCAATGCAATAAGTTAAAATACGCAGATTCAGCCAAGCCACTGTGACGCGCTTTAGGCTAGAATCAGTAACGGCTTTTAGAGCAGTCTCGACTGGAAAAAATCCCAAGACAGGCTGCGTCAATACGTGATTTTTTCATTCAGAAAGAGACTGGAGAATGACGTCAACAGAGCAGCTGTTTTGGGGGTTATTCAAGTCGAGACAGCTCTAAAAGCGATCATTAGGGATTCCAGCGTAAACATTAATTTTCCAGCTAAGATTGGCGAAAAGCCGGAAACGGATCTTAGCTATGGAACGTGTCTGCGCCAATCTTAGCTCAAAAGTCATTCTTACGCCTGCACTGGGCCATGGTTGTTGCTCATGTAGTGGCCGACATGCCAGGCTCGTGTGGGCTATTTTGCTGCAACGTTTCTACTGCATGTCATAATTAGCGCACCTATTCCACCCACTCTGATCCCCTGTGCACATAGTTTTCACCCAGTTTGAGGGGGGCGGGGCCATGAAAACTTTCCACTGCAATGCGCGTTCAGCCCGCGTGGCATAGAGACTGCAGCAGAAGTTGATTCTGCATGTTTTTTGCGTAATTTTTTTTCCCGGGGTTTAACCACAGAAACCCCTCCGACTCTGAGCTATGAGGAGGAGGGGGTTCAGGATTGCGAGAAAAGGGTGGGGGGAGGTCATAAAAAGCAAAAATAAAAAAAAGCTTTAAAAGAGAAACGCAACGATATTGGCATTAAGCTTTCTGGTCACGCGTGTTTTAACTTTGTGGTTGCGTATCCAAATCGACTTCGTTATCCCTTTTTGTGCGCCAACAGCACGATTAAACATACAATATTTAATATATGCGCTCTAATACTCTGTACACACATGTACGATACAAGTCTGGGGTCATTTCGTGACCATCCATCTGTGCGTAGGAGCAGCAAGGTGGGCGGAAGTCGGTTTTGCATCCGACACGCCCCCTGGCGATCAGAAACCAAAACAAGTCGAAACATGCATCAGAATGCACGCAGTGGAGAAGGCTTTGTAACATTCGTCATCATCATTCATCAACTACAAGAGCGATCCTCGAAATAACTCATTCCCGCAGGAAGAAATGGCGGCCATTAAAACGCCTTCTCGCCGCCTCCCGCCTTTCTCTGGCCGCATAACCGTGAACCAGTTTTTTGTTAATATTTAATACCGTGTGTCTGCGAAGGAAGTGAAGAAGCAGAGTGAAAAAATCGATTCGAAATCGATTTTTTAGGGTGAGCGACACTGATTGGTTGGCTGAATACGCTCAATGGTGGCGTCATGTCCGTCTTATGAGAAATTATAAAAAGACGACAAAATACGAAAAATGAAAACGCCGAGCCTAATTATATGCAAAATAGACACAAAAAGAATTATTAGATAAAAAATGAACCGGAAGTGGCGTGGAACAAAGAACGTATTGTCTTATTACGCATTATTGTGAGCCAAGTCGGTGGTTGTTTAAATGCTTTTGAGAGCCTATTGAATGCGTAGCTGCAGAGATATAGTTTCATTATATGCATGCATAATATGTCTAAAGACCGAGCTAGAACTAGCGATTAAAAGTACGCGAGCGTTTTGCCCATAAAAAGTACGTTGGTTGTGGCGCGCCCCGCTTGCAGTGATTGCCGCACTGCACGGGTGCGTGTGTTTTGTTTCATTAATTTTTGTATTGGTTTTACTTTTATTTATTTTACTCATTTATTTAGTTTCATTTTTATTTTTCTATTTATTTATCCATTTGTATTTGCATTTTACTTTTTAGTTAGTTTTCTAGTCTTGGGATTTTCTCAAGTCGAGACAGCTCTAAAAGTCACTCCAGCCTTAGTATTATTATTATTTTTATTTTTTATTTTTAGCAATATTATAGCAAATAATTAGACACTGCCTGCTCATTCAGGCATTCGATTCGCTGAAGGGTTGGCTCCGTTTCTATTATGTGAACCGTAGTCTTCGATGAGAACTGGACTGTCGCTTAAGCGTTGCCGTCACATAATGAACTGGCAGGCTGGTTCTTTACTATCGAGGCCTAATTGACTTAGTTATCGCGTCCGCTCGATCGCACTTCGGCTTTATCATCCAAAGTACTTGAACGTGCATACAAACCAAGTGCGCTCGTTTACACTTGAATCCAACTTCCGGTGCTCATTTTTTGTTTTCCTGCAACAGCTCCTGCGTTTCGTGCGCACGGATTTCATTTCATTTTACTTTTGCTCCCCCTTTTGTTTTACCTGTGATAGACCTTAGGCACGCACTTGCTTACGAGGCAGCTGAAGCCCTAGAAGCAGGAGCCCACGCAGAGGCCGCTGTGCACTGAATAAGCTCATTTGTGTGTCTGGTGGTTTGGATTGAACATGGGTGATATCGATCTCGCGGGTATCGATCGACGCCAACCGAGGGGATGGGGGGTTATTCGCCTTCGTTTAAATGTCAGACATATTGTTCGCAGGCCTGTAGGTGCCGCTAGCGCGCGAGTATAATCAAACAATACTCCAGCCCATAATAATTCACGTTTCAAAAGTTCGCTTGCCGCGAACTTATCGAGTTATTGACTAACGCGCCAGCGAGTCGTGACCTGCAGCCTCCGAGCCCTAAATTCCTGCTCTTGCATTGCACCAACGGCTTTTCCAATGAGCTTCATGTAGATGTATCGATATTTTGCATCATGTGTCACCAATTCGTCGATATTTCTGGTGTTTAGGGGCCCATAAGTGGGCCCGGATTTCTTCAAGTAAGATAAATCAATTTCCTATCATATATGCACTTGTGCAGAGCAAACTAAAGATTTGCCCAAAAATACGCCGAATTACGCGTGAGGACTAGTGGGGCAAGCCTACATGAGTACTTGTACGTGTATAGCACATGTAAATAGGCACAATTTGCATGTACTCTAGACACATTGCCGATAAATTCAATTAGGCCTAGGTCTACTGCTGCTGCTGCTAAGCCTCGTGCAAGCAGCTCTGAAAACAAAAAGAAAAATTATCCACCCGCCCTGAGACAAAACAAGAAAATGAAACAATAAGGCCTAATGTTCTATTGTTTTATTGATTTCTTCGCATTCTGCTTTGTTAAAAGGGATATAGACGAGGCGAATTCAACTGATCAGTCGTCCGACGCTAGCCAGACACTTGAGCAGACTCTACAATACATGGCATCCGTTAAGGCTCGCCACAGTGTACCGTTTTGACCGGTCAAAATAGAGCGCAAAAGCAGACGACGACGAGCCTTCTTAAAGTGGCCTCAAGTTAAATGTCAAAGGGCTATTCAAGGCATTTTTATATTCGTTAATTTGATTTATTATTTTATCTATTAAAAAATCAATTTCAAGAAAACCCCATTTTATTTTACCCAATTTTAACATTTTCCCGCCATTTATATCAACTTCCGGAAGATGCATGGAGCGCCATCTTGTGGCGTCTTTTGTAAACTGCGTTTTGTACATCGCACTCATGGTGCAGATCGCGCTCGAGCAGACGATCGGAGCAGAATTGCTCGTGAACACAGGAAATACGCAACCGGAAGTTCTGATGTGTTGTCATGATTTGGCGCCATATTTATCCCGTCATCTGCTGGCTCAAATGTAATTTTTCGCTTTTTTCGAGAAATTCATGAAATTTGTGCGAAATAGGTTCCAGAAATTCATGAAGAATCGAAGAAAAAGCCAGTTTCATTTATTCCGATTTTTCCAATTAGCCATTTAAAATGAGCGCAATAGTACAAGGAGCTTGGATGAAATCGATTTCATTGGTTCAGATGTGCGCCATTCGCCATGTCAAACTGCAGCATTTAACGAGTAGCGTCATTAGCAGTGTACTAACTACACACGTATTATATATTGTTTAATTAGGACTTTTTTTTAACTTGAAGTTGAGGCCACTAATTACGCATGCAAACTAATTCGTCGTCTGCTTTTGCCCGGGCAAAACGGAACGTTGGGACAGACTAACCAATCGACTTGCATCGAACGACGGAATCGCGTGCGATTTTGAGTCTGCTGTCCTTCGTTCGCTTCGCTCGCTCGGACAATTATTGAGAGCGCAACATTGCATGACGTGATCGTGTGAGCATTATTTGAACAAGCTGCCCAATTAATGAGTGAGCGTTTGGCTTACTCATTAAATGGGCAGCTCGTCCACTGCTACCCAAATGACGCGAAATGCAAATCTTCAGGGCTTTATTAAGTGAGGATGCGATGGGGCTGCTTCGGTCATGCCTATCGGATTTGCTGATTGGGCCGCTCAAGGCCAATGCGGGCATCCTAGTAAGCCAGGGCGATTGCGTCGAAATAGAAAACGGGCCCCGTCATGTGGCGAGGAGCATGAGATGCTGTTTCTGGGCATGTTGCCCATTTGTTTGAGGGCAGAAGGGGCTTGTGCGGGGGAAGGGGCCGCATCGATTTCTCGGCGGCCAAATGGCACGGCACCACGTTGTTAAGGGGTGGATAAGCTAATGAATGGAGCGGAAGGCTCGTCTTCGCTAATTAGATGAGACAAAGGAAGTCGATAGGCTAATAGTCGATAGTCATCATTGAAAGAAGGTGCGCCGCATTTCGCTACTAAACGAAGAGTTTTTAGCGCAATTCGCTCCAAGGTTTGGAAAAGTCAAGACAGCTTTAGCAACTTCCGGTTATGAAGGGCGATTACAGTCGAAATTCGTGAGTGCATAATACCATGGAGAGGATGTGCGTGCAGAACTGCAGAGGATGACCTAAGTTTGACTGAAATCTCCCTTCATAACAGCAAGTTGCTAAAGCTATCATCACTCGAGACGTCTTTTGAATTTTGCATTAGTGATTCCGTCCTTAAAGTAGCCTGAACTTAAGAAGATAAAAGATTAAAAAGTTCGTTATAGTACGCCTACAGTGACAATAACGCTATTCACTAAATCTGGATTTATGCTTCGTAAATGGTAAAAATGCCAAACAAAGAAACTAATTTCGTTATTTTCATTGGACTATTGAGCTATTTTAATGTTTTAACTTAAGTTCAGGCTACTTTAGGGATGCAAAATAATTCGTCGTCTGCTTTCGCCCACATTCCGACGCATTTTCACCACTGTTTGGGAATCCGTACAGCTAATATGTTTCGTTTCACATTTTTCTTGCATGGCAAAATAAAATAAAAGGAAAATAAAAAAATTATAAATAAATACCGTAAATTAATTCGCTCGTAAGTAAATAGATAAATAAATAAATAAACAAATAAATAAATAATGAAACAAAGAAATAAATAGATAAATAAATAAATAAACGAATATACATAAATTAATAAATAAATAATTCGTAATTATGGAAAATATTTGGTTTAATTTATTCAGATATTTAAGCAGATGAGTTGATAACGCTTTAGTACAAAAATATGCTTAATATAATTGGCAAGGCTAGATTGAGAAGTTTGAAAGGCATTGAAGTTTTTTGTTACATGCGAGTAGATATTGGCCGAGTGTATTGCCTACAACATTATGAAATTGCCTGCGAGTCCGGGCTCCAGTCATCGCTATTGATAAGTGAGTCGTCACACGGACCCTTTATTAGTTCAAGGGTCATTTGGGCGCCTAATGTGTGTCAACCGTGAAGCTCGCTGATGCTGCTTAACGACTCGATTAACTCGGACTAAGTGCAATTGTCCGCGTGCATGCGCACACACAGTGACGCACTACCAAATTCCCGGCTAATTGCAATTAATAATTGAGCAGATTTGCGCGGATTTTTAACGCATTTGCTCCATTACAGTCATTATGTTTGCTCATACGGAGCTGGAGAGCCGGAAAAGCGAAACAGAAATTGCGAGCTCATTAAATATTCATGGCTTCACTCGGTGCGGCCGCGACTGTCCTCGTGTCATAGCCGCGTACCTGTAATTCTGCTGAATTTAATTGGCTTAATTCAACGCGCTCCCTGCAACTCCACTGCTCGTAGTTTGACTTTCGACTGTGAAGGTCAGGTCTGAAGGTCGCACTTTCCTCCCCTTGTTCACTTTATTTCAGTTAGCTATTCTGCTTATTCGTTTCAGGAATTCCTTCAGGAATAGGCACACCAATCACAATGCTATGTTTTTGGTTTATTTACAGCAAAGGCTACTAATAACTATGGGCTAGGCCTTGATTTCCATTTTATGCTTTTATTTATTTTTTATTTTGCGTTTTTTGTTTAGGCCTATATTTTTATTTTATTTTATTCGATTTATTTTACGAGCGTATATTTTATTTTATTTACAATTTATTTCATTATTTTATTTATTTTTATTTTATTCTCTTTGGTTTATTATTACAAATTTTAAAAATTAGGGGGACTTACAGGCGAAAGGTGTAATTACAGCCCCGACCACGAGGTGGTATGACGTCACTGAGGTGAGAAAAAGCCCCTCTCACCCTGGCCTCTCCAAAGTGACGTCATTTCCACAGGCGACTAGAAATAAAATGCAAAATAAAGTTCCCCCTTGAAGGTAGGCAATCACTGAAAGCTCCTTAAGCACCAGGCGCATCTCGTAGACCACAGTTGAACGCGGAAACTGCGCAAAAATGCGATCGTACTTTTCCAGCTCACCTTTTATCGAGCTATTTAAAAAAATATTTTCATAATAATGTAATTAAGGTGGTTGCCATGGAGACGGCAAACAACATGGCGTCAAATTGCTATTTATATCGGCCCCTAAAGCTATACCTAGCTGAGCAGCTGGATCCAAACCGCGTTATGTCTCAAGAGTTGGGCGCTAATAAGAATCGGGTGGCACATAGTCAGACATGATCTGAGAGCGTTGCATGTTCACTAACCTTATTTAACCTCGGGTTTGACTGACTGAGTCGGCAAACAGAAATGTTATTTTGATATTTATCGCACAAACACCGGCTCCAGCTCGGGCATCGCTTTATTGATTGGTTGTCATTATTCGCGCATAAAACGTCCCGGAACTAAGTCGATGAATTATTGATGAACGGCAATTTGGGCGACGTCTTCTTCGGCTGTCTTGCATTTTATTTTATTTTATTTTGGGGATTTATTTATTTGGCGTCATTTTTACTTCCGTCTTTTGTTCAGACGATTCTTTTTAAACTCGGTTGCCTCCGAAGGGAGGAAACCAAAGTGACGGTTGAGCAATCGGTAATCAGCGATCACTGACGAGCATAGACGCTAGGCCTAAGACGCTGCTTTAAAGGGGCCGCCGCGCCGATTTTCAAAGCAAAAACTCCCCATCCGATTAAAAGCATTTCTTGATAATTGATACACAGATGTTTTGGTATCCGTTCATGCGCGATCCCATGCTAAACTACTTTTATATAAATTTAAACGTGATTGATAATTGAAAAGCCATTAAAAGCATCAGAGTTAAGTTGAAAGCTTTTTTTGTTAGGCCTGTTAGTTTTCTTTTGAAATGTCTCTTTCAAAAGCTAAATTTAGACCAATTTTTTCTAGAATTTTGGCGTTCAGCATTTAAGCACTCTTGGGCCATTCATTATAAAGCATTTTAATTAGTTATTTATATCTATTTTGGTTAGACTTGGTTAGGCATTTTTAAAATTCTTAGATAATTTGATTAAACATAAAAGCGAGGACTAAAAATTGAGCTATGCCGAACGGCGTTTTTAAAAGCCAATTTTCTGAAAAGCATATTTCCTTCCGAAAAGATTTTTAAAAGCATATTTCTATGCGAAATAGAAATTGTAAAAGCATATTTTTGCTAAAGGTATTCTAAAAGC